>JABCPU010000036.1:0-303319 GCA_016800925.1 Suillus spraguei | reverse complement strand
ACACTACGGATCAACTGCTGATCACAGGTATACTTTTGTTTCAATTCAATCTTGATACACATACCCGCAACCAACATTACCGGCGCTGATGGTCTCTCAAGGAGACCACAGCAGATGAAGATCCTGCTGAGGAAGATGATTCATGAGGAGTGGTTAGACACTCGTACTCCTTCAGTATGGAGATCTTGAATGATAGGGCTTGCATAGTCACAGGTCCTTGCGGCAACATCTTGCAGCACCCTCATTCTTCACCCATTGCCATGCTCACTGACTCGACCACCCATGCTACTTGCATGTTTAGGTACCGTAACCCATGGAAAGTGATGGCATCATAATCCTGCATTCTGAGGCTGCCCAAGCCCAAAACAAACATATGCTGGTAATTCAGCAATCCCTGACTGACTGCAAGTGGCCAGCGAGCTTGGACTGACAAGGAATTATGTCCTTCATATGGACACTTGTTCAGTACTTTGTGTTAGGGCATAGCCTCTTTCCAGCAGCAATCACTCGGCAAATATCAGCTAGTCGTTTACCGGTGGCTAAGCGCTTGCATATCCTGAAGGAAGCGCATGATGACTTAGGTCATAAGTGAGTATTTGTGATTCGCGCTAGACTTTCTTTTGCATTTTTTGGTGGCCATATATTATTGATGATATCAAATGGTACAACAGGACTTGTCACAAGTACCAGATCAGGCAGACTTGCTGCTGGCACATACTGCCAACCATCCCTATACCAGCGGTATCTTTAGGCATGCCACACCTTGACACTATGATTGATGCCAAAGCCAGTGGATTTGATCGCTTAGTTCAAGCATGCTGTGCTCTTACCGGTTACCAAAGAATGGCATATGCTATGCAAGGAAAAACTAGGACCCTAGTGCCTTCATCTTCGAAGAGCTTCTGTGTTGGTGGGGACCTATCACCGAGATCGTTACTGACAACGGGCCAGCATTTATTGTGGTGGTAGAAGAGTTAGCTAACCATATGGGATTCACCCCATCCGCATCTCTTCCTACAACTTGCAAGCCAACGGCATCATTGAGTGGCATCATTATGATGTCGAGAGGCCATCATGAAAAGTTGCGAGGGGGACAAGTCCCACTGGTACCAGACCATTCATACTGTGTTCTGGGCTGAGTGCATTACCATTCATCATGATACAGTGCTATTGCCATATTTTATGGTTCATTGGCATCAAGCCAATCTTTCCAATTTGATCTCGCTGAAAGTACCTTTCTAGTAGAACTACCTGGTCAAGAGACATTCTCTACTACCGATCTCATCGCTTACCACGCGCAGCAGTTACAGAAGTGGCAGGAAGACCTTTGCAGCATCAGAGAAAAGGGTCACCAAGGCAAGGCTCAATTCGGTACGGCAATTTGAGCGCTGGTATGGCGCTACTATCAAAGGACTATCACTTTGCCCCAGGCACGCTAGTCTTAGTGCACAATTCAAGATCAAGTATGAGCTTAGTCAAAAAGACGAAGCTGCGGTACCTGGTCCAATGGTAGTAGTGCGTCGTACCAATGGCAGCTCTACTGGCTAGCTTGAGCTAGATGGCAGCATATCCAAACTGCATTACACAGTGTTCCGCTTGATCCCTTATCACCCATGTACCAATACTAAAATTTCAGTTACTAGTGTTACCGGTCTAGATGAAGAAGCATTGGACTCATTGGCAGGAGAAGACGATAAGAGCCGGCAGATGAAGACATTGGCTTCAGTGCCAACACTTAACCCCACCCCACCTATCCCATACCACTACTACCGACACTTGCTGTCATACCGCTGCTCTCTAATATCACACACTCCAGAAAAACATAAAAACACGAAAAAAAAACCATGCAGTATGATAGTTCTTCATTTACCCTGGGTTTCGACTGGTGTCTCAGTTTCCCTTATCAAAGTTTCCACTCTCGAGATCATACTTACTATGCTATGCGCTAACAGCAAACAGACTCTATATCAGGATTAATACCGCAATGGACTGCAGAGATTGGACTAATACCGTGCACAGATCATTACTGTACATATTTCCTTCTACTGCAGAGGCAGCGCACCACACACATTTGACAGAACCAAGGACATTATGCGCTTGGCGGTATCACGAAGGAATAGAAGAAGGAAGCGCAATGATGAAGACAAGATGAGCAGTACCTTGCAAATTTGGCCATACCTTTACTCTAGTCTCATCTTATGCGAGTGCTCATTTACCTTATGATATCACACAGGCATTCAATGGACTAGTACTGGAATTTGGATATGGACATGGGACATTTGGACAGGACCACCAACTCATGCTTCCTTACCAGCAGTAAAAACACAGGAGAAAGACTCGTATGCATGCGCTACAGTATACACATATATGGTACAAAAGATGGAAGATGCTAAGTACTCAGTCACCGTGCACCTTCTTGATGCGGTGTAACGAACATATTGGTGCTGGGCTAAAAACCCTATCTTTTGACACTCATCTCACATCTATAGGAGTTACCACTTGTCCATGGCCGTCTTACCCCTTTAGCATTACTGGCGGCATCCCACGTTTACCGCACACCATACCAACTACCGCACCTCATTCCATGTACCGATGTCCTCCCATGTCCTTGCCGCGTCCACATAGCTCCATTTGGTGCGTCGTTTGTTTTTATGTTTGTTATCACTGATTCCATGGCAAGTCTTATTACATGTTGCCTTGTGCCGCAGTGCCTCACGCTATGTTTACATATGGCGGTTACTACACTTGAGTGCTACTGATCTAGCCTAGAGTATTCCAAGTACATACGATTTAGGATATAAGCACCGCATACCCTGCACAATACAGTACCTGATTTTACACCATTGCATGTACTATAGGTCAGGATTATTGTCTAGCTCTGGATCCACCCAGTAGTAGACATAGTCTTTAAAGTTCCTTATCACTCGTTAATCGATCACGCTCATTCTCTGTTACCACTGAAAGTACCGTGGACTTCTTTACTGTTTCTTTGCACTGCTCGCAACCTTACCGCTACCGCTGATATCATCGCTCGACATCACTTGCTCAATGCAACTGTTTCTGACTATATCTTGACCACGGTAGTACCACTACATACGACACTAGTTCCGGTGGCATCATCACTGACCACGGCAACTTACTGCTGACCACGATGCTTCATTTGCACATAAGTTGGACTTGAATTTGACCATACTAATAGGCATCCCCTTTAGGGTCGAATGCTCTTGTTTTCACAAGTGAAGCAGACTAGATGGAGTGCAAGACTCACATACTAACTTAGGAGGTAGTTTATCTACAGCCCAGGTTAGGTTGTATCTTTACAGTGGTCCAGATAGCCGTGAAGGTACTTCAGGCTGGCGGCCATCTCCTTCATCAGGCCTTGCATCTGCACATACCACGCATCCAGCTTCCGCATCTCAGCATCTGCCAAGAAGAACAAGTCAGGTATGGTACACAGCTCATCCAGCTGCCACTGAAATTCCGCTTCATCCCTCCACCTCTGAATCATCAGCAACTTGCCTTGCAACTTCTCCCATATCCATCTCCTCCCCTTCCGTCAGCTCTATTGCTGCTTCAGGTGGACCATCAGCGGTAACTTCACCACCAGCCCTAGAACTACTGCTATTGCTGGCGGTAGGTGGCATCTTTGCTGCAGATTTGGCCTTACATTCTATGAACAAGTTAACAAGGTGAGAAGTTTGACATGCACAGAACTTACTACCGAAGTACCTGGACTGGATGCAGCCAGTCTTCAGCTTGCAGCACAGCCAACAGCTATACCCACACTTGCTGGAGCAAAGTATCTTCTGATGAGCACAGCGCTCGCACGGCTTTGAGTACACTATGTCGCCAGGTCTCCACCAGTCCTGGGGCATGGCTTTGGATGCTAGAAATAGCGCATAAGTAAAGGCAAGCGAAAGAGAGATGATGAGAGCTTACCAAAGTACCCTCAGTTGGTGCTAAAGGCGCCACCATACCCTCCGCATCACCGCCAGTAACCTCCTCCATTGGCATGTCTGCGACAACAACTTCCTTCTCCTTACCCTTCTCATCAGCAGCAGCAGCTAGTCTCTCTTGTTCGCACCTAACCTTGCTGGCCTGCAAAGAAGCGTGAACCTGCGCCATGAACTGATCATGCATCTTAGTGGCTTCTAGTCCCACAGCATTCTCTGCCAGCAGCAAGACTAGTGCCAGGTTATAGATCTTCCCATCCAAAACAACACTTCAACATTGTGTGTTACGACCATGCAAAACTGGAGATTAGTAAGAAGTCCTGGTCTTACATGGGGTTGTACCGGAGGGTTGTAAAGTCAAAGGGGCTTGGCCTCAGCTCGTACGCTGTGCCCCTTACCCGAGTATGTGCCCTTAATTTCAGATGAAGTCCAAGGGAGAGTTCTGGTGAAGTCCGCATGGAGGGTCCAGATGAACTCTAAGGCAGGATAGCTCAACAGAGCTCCGATGGACTTCCGGATGAGCGCGGGAATGCGCCGGAACTATTTCCGGAAGGTAGGGAGTAATGGTAACACTACTGAAACAAGCTCCAAGTAGAACAGATGAAAGATGGACTGCTGGACAAAGTCCAGGGCAGGATAGGAGCAGAGCTCCAGAGGGAAAGATGATCCATAGATGTCAGAGGATAGGATAGGATGGATCCGGCAGACTAGAGGTCCGAAGGTCCGGAGCTCAGAGGAGCGGAGGAGTGGATGATCGGATGATCGGATGAGCATAGCTCTGTGGATCTTAGAGGAAGTGTTGGCTACTAGAGAGGAGTAGGTCCGGATATGGTGTAGAGGTAGTATAGACTACTCCGGACAAGGTCCGGAATAGAAACAGACAGTATAAGACTACCAAAGGTAGAGTCGGAGGTGAAACAGATGATAGACAGAGATGGACGAAGTCCAAAAAGATTATAGGACATAGGATCAAAGCTCCGGCCTAGGGAGTAATCCCATAGGCCTGAGTCGGAAGCTTACAAGGGCCGGAGCCCAAGTGCAAGAACGGAAATGGAGTTATATAGACATGAGAACAGGATACAGAGTAATCAAAGGAATATACAGAAGTAGGAACAATGAATCAGACTAAGGTCTGCAGGAGTTGTACTACAAGTTTATATACTGTAGGAGCATGCCAGAGGGTAAGTACGGATAGTCCGAGGCTATGTTTGAAGCATACGGAAACACATTAGTAAGTACAGCTGGACATAAGGCTATGAACTCGGAGATGAAGCTCATACGAAATACTTATCAAGACGGAGGCAGAGATCACCGAGAACCGGAAGCACAGAGATACCAGAAGCCAGAGACACAGGTATATTCTGAAAGGGGTAATGCGCAGGTGCGTGGGAATAGTTCGGATATGAACTCGGATTGGATATGGACACAGATTGGATATGGACACAGATTGGATATGGACACGGATTGGATATGGACACGGATTGGATATGGACACAGATCGGATATGGACACAGATCGGAATATGGACATGGATGGATATGGACATGGATGGATATGGATTGGAGTGGATGGGTGGATTGGATATGTGAACTGGATTGGATGGGTGGATCAGATATGTGTAGGTTGGGTGTCTGGATGTCCATGGATTGGATTTGATCTAGACCTGAATGTACGGTATATGACATCGTGCTCGATAACACTGAAATGAGTAAAGGCAAAGTACTCCTCTAATAGCCGCTCACAATAGCAACAGTCCACTCATTCATCCACTGCCTCTTCTCAATGGCTAAGTCCTCACAGTCCTCAGGGATGCACTTGGTCAGTGCTTCAATCTTTGTGCACACTGTGGCAAACTTCTCAACCAAGAGAATGGCCTCAGGGCAAAGGTCGGAACCAAAGTCAAAGGGAGACATGCTGTAGCAATGGCAAGCAAGGTATCACAGACACACCAGTCCTAGCTTTCCAGTCGTAACTGCCACATAATGCACCTCACATTCATCATTATCTCCTTCCCACAGTACCATGAGTTCATCGCCAATCATGTTTCATAACCTCCGCATACCATGCATCATGCCACGTGCTTGCAACCAATCACAGGAATGCTAAGTTTTACATACAGTACGTTTGACCAGGGACAGTCAATATTCAAAGTGCCCAGCAGATGTAGCAAGCAAAGTCATGCTGACCATCAAACCCCCATTTTTGACAAATGTCTTGTTACCGTCTGCGGTGGCAACTGAAGAGTTCCCCTATAGCAAGTATATAGCCTTTTCGCTCCGCTAAGGCGGAACCGTACTTCTGCTGTGAACCCTTACTGGATCCTCATGCCAATGCCCTCATGTCCCGTCAAAATCTGTCTAGATCCATTGGTGTGTAGTAACTTCACTTCCACTGTTACTAAATCTACGGCAGGATTTACCTTGCGTCTCGAGGGGCCACTACACGCTGTGCGCCTCTTAGTTAATACCCTGTTTATTTTCTTTCTCACTACCAGACTCACCTAATAATCTTGTGCACACTTGAATATGTTAAAAAGACTCAACATACATACCATTACTGTTACTTCCCGTTACATCCCTTCACTTGGACTTAGTATCTGAACGCTCGCTAGTCACAATTTATTTGCCTTTGAACTTTTCTCCATTTGAATCTTGCTCATTGATTTAACCGCTGGTAACTTTACTGCTCAAAGTACTGTGCAACTTTTGACTTCACTACTCATAACCGGACCGCAGCCAGTGATCTCGCTGGGTTGCTACCTCTCTCACCAACTTTCTCGCTCGTACGGAGTTGCCGCTACCACTACCACACCGTGGGTAGTAATACTATATTCATCTCACTCAAGCGACTTTGTTCTTGCCCTCACTAGCTAACCGCTACAGCAATCCTTACCGCGTGAGTACCACTGACATTGCACTAGTACCACCAACATACCATTACCGCTGCTAACCTCGGAAGTCTGAACTTTTGTTGCCTTATTAGTACTTTCTTGTTTCCTTCACACTAACTTGGAAGGAATTGCTTCTATCACAGTCCTCTTGGGTCGAAAATTTCACTCACACCTTCAGTAGGATTATTGTTGCGCTTATACTTAGGCCAGTGGTAGTTTCTTCATTTCACTGGACTCACTTAATAATCTCATACGTGCTTGAATATGTTAAAAGGACTCATCAGACATACCATTACCGTTACATCCCGTTACATCCCATCACTTGGACTTAGTATCAGAATGCTCGCTAGTTGGAATCTATTTGCCTTTGAACCTTTCTCCATTCGAATCTTGCTCATTTGATTTAACCACTGGTAACTTAACTGCTCAAAGTACCGCTGTAAAGATACAACTTAGCCTGGGCTGTAGATAAACCATGGCCTAAGCTAGTATGCGAGTCTTGCACTCTACCTAGTCTGCTTCACTTGCGAAGGCAAGAACGTGTGACCCAAAAGGGAATGCTAAGTTAATATTGTTTGATAATGCCCAACCTGTGGTGCGAGAATGCCGTCGGAGGTAGTGAGATGCTAGCAGTGACCTCTGGTCTGTGGGAAACTTGTGGTAATACTAGCAGTAAGCACGGGAAAGCAGTAGACAAGCAGTAGTGCAAGCAATAAAACTGCAGTAGTATGAGCAGTAAAACTGTGGTAAAGCATGGGAACTTCTGCGGTAAAACAAGCGGTGAAGCTGCAGTAAGCGTGGGAAAGTGGTAGCGCAAACAGTCAAGCGCAGGAAAAGCGTTAAAGGGCAGTGGTGCGTTGTAAAGATACAATCTAGCCTGGGCTGTAGATGAACCATGGCCTAAACTAGTATGCGAGTCTTGCACTCTACCTAGTCTGCTTCACTTGCGAAGGTAAGAACATTCGACCCTAAAGGGAATGCTAAGTTGGTATAGTCTAATAATGCCCAACCTGTGGTGCAAGACTGCCGTCGGAGGTAGTGAGATGCTAGCGGTGACCTCCGGTCCATGGGAAACTAGCGGTAAAACAAGCGGTGAAGCGTAGCAATGAAGTGCGGGAAAGCGGTAAAGAGCGGTGGTGCGTGCAGCAGTAAAACAATTCTTAAGAGACAGTGACTTCGGCGAAAGACTTTATTCCGTTAGAGACAGTAGGGGTGACAATTCCTAAGTACCGTGTGTACCATAGAGGGAAAGTAAAAGTACCGGAATGTGCGAAGAGTCCTTTTTAACATGTACTGTTGTAACAAACATATTGGCGCTGGGCTTAAAACCCCATATTTTGACACTCGTCTCACGTCTACAGGAGTTACCACTAGTCCATGGCCTTCTTACCCCTTTAGCAGTACCGGCGGCATCCCACGCTTACCGCACACCGTACCAACTGCCGCACCACATTCCACGAACCGATGTCCTTCCATGTCCTTGCCACATCCACATAGCTCCATTTGGTGCATAGTTTGTTTCCTGTTCGTTATCACTGATTCCATGGCAAGCATTATTACATGTTGCCTCGTGCTGCAGCGCCTTGCGCTATGTTTACTTATGGCGGTTACTACACTCCAGCGCTACTGATCTCGCCTAGAGTATTCCGAGTACATACGAATTATGATATAAGCACTGCGTACCCCACACGATACAGTACCTGATTTTACACCATTGCACGTACTATAGGTCAGGATTATTGTCTAGCTCTGGATCAACCCAGTAGTGGACATAGTCTTTAAAGTTCCCTTATCACTCGTTAATACATCATGCTCGTTCTCCGTTACCACCGGCATACTGCTGGACTTTTGATTGTTACTTTTGACTGAACTTCCCACGCTCCGCTACTTTACCGCTGAAAGTACCACGGACTTCTTTACTGTTTCTTTGCACTGCTCGCAACCTTACTGCTACTGCTGAGACCACCGCTCGACATCGCTCACTAGATGCAACTGTTACTGACTTTATCTCGACAACGGTAGCACCGCTACGCACGACACTAGTTCCGGCGGTATCATCGCTGACCGCGGCAACTTACCGCTGACTTCAACACTTGTTTTGCAAATAAGTTAGACTCAAACTTGACCATACTAAATAGGCATCCCCCTTTAGGGTCGAACGCTCTTGTTCTTACAAGTGAAGCAGACTAGACAGAGCACAAGACTAACATACTAGTTTAGGCAGTGGTTTATCTACAGCCCAAGCTAGGTTGAATCTTTACAACGGGAAAGTTACCATAGTACAAACGCTAAGCTGCAATGAGGCATTCAAAGTGTGGAACGATACCGTTAGATAGGGGTAACACATGGTAAAATGGTATGACATAGGATGGTGAAGCTGAGAGGTAAGGATAATGATTGCTGGTTGAGACCTATATGAAAATATGCCATTTCAAGCTCAGCGTGAGTTTGCTTGTTACACCACGCAACTTTTGACTTCGCTACTCATAACCAGACCATGGCCAGTGATCTCACTGGGTTGCTACTTCTTTCACTGCCTGTTTCATCACCTACTTCGCTTGTATGGAGCCGCTATAGCAAACAAAGTCACGCTGACCATGAAAGTGCTGTTTTACACAAGTGTCTCATTACTGTCTCCAGCAGCTACTGAGAAAACCCCTATAGCGAGCATTACCCCTTTTCGCTTCGCCGGTACTGTTTTCGCTCCGTGGATCCTTGCCCCTTACTGAATCTCGCTACCGATGTCCTCCTGTCCATTCCATTTCCATCTAAGATCCATTGGTGCGTAGCATATTTGTTTCTGCCGTTACTAAAGCTATGGCAAGACTTACCTTACCTTCTGTGACGCTGCTTGCTCGCTGCATGCCTCTTAGCTAAATATCTCTATCTTGCTACCGTTCTCGCTATGTATTCCGGCTGTTCACAGTACATGTTAAAAAGGACTCTTCGCACATTCTGGTGTAAAGATACAATCTAGCCTGGGCTGTAGATAAACCACGGCCTAAACTAGTATGCGAGTCTTGCGCTCTACCTAGTCTGCTTCACTTGCGAAGGCAAGAATGTTTGACCCTAAAGGGAATGCTAAGTTAGTATAGTCTAATAATGCCCAACCTGTGGTGCAAGACTGCCATCGGAGGTAGCGAGATGCTAGCGGTGACCTCCGGTCCATGGGAAACTAGCGGTAATACTAGCAGTAAGGGCAGGAAAGCGGTAGCGAAAGTGGTAAAACTGCGGTAGTGTGTTACAGTCGTACGTGCCCCTATTCATTTTCCTTTCTATTCTTGTATATCACGTGATATGGAGCTTATTGCTCGGACACTTCCACTTCCATCAGACATCACATGACTATATGTCATCGACACGTCATATCATGTGATGTCATGAACTCCCATGACTCTATTCTCGGACTCAGCCGGTTTAGCATACACGTACGCTAAACATGTGCTTTCATCCCTTACTCATGCGTTTCAACACGCTTGTACAATATATGCCTTCCTCATTAGGATACACACTTATATTCCCACGGTTACCTGGTCTGTGCGCACATATGTACCTATATAAGCACAGTGTACTTGTAGTAGATTCTTTACTTTAATCTTACTGGGTTTTACCTGGAACATCCTTCGCTTAGGTCTCCAACCTAAGTCGTCTTGAATCATCTCTAAGTCTAAGCACTCCTTAGTCTTAGTCTCTATTCTCATAGAACCTCTTAGACTAGTCTTTGAGGCCGAACCCTTGATCGTACTCGGAACGCATTCCTTGTACTTTCACCTTGTCCTCTTCTGGACATTGTAGAACTTCCCAGCAGACCGTCAGTGTCTTTTCACTGTCGCTGGTGATGCCACCCCAGTTCGTAACATAGTGCGTGTGGTAAAACTGCGGTAAGGCGTGGGAAACTGGCAGTAAAACAAGCGGTGAAGCGTGGGAAAGCGGTAGAGAGCGGTGGTGCGTGCAGCAGTAAAACAATTCTTAAGAGACAGTGACTTTGGCGAAAGACTTTATTCTGTTAGAGACAGTAGTGGTGACAATTCCTAAGTACCGTGTGTACCATAGAGGGAAAAGTAAAAGTACCAGAATGTGCGAAGAGTCCTTTTTAACATGTACTGTGAACAGCCGGAATACATAGCGAGAATGGTAGCAAGATAGAGATATTTAGCTAAGAGGCACACAGCGAGCAAGCGGCGTCATGGAAGGTAAGGTAAGTCTTGCCGTAGCTTTAGTAACAGCGGAAATGAATATGCTACGCACAAATGGATCTTAGACGGAAATGGAATGGACAGGAGGACATCGGTAGCAAGATTCAGTAAGGGGCAAGGATCCACGGAGCGAAAACAGTACCGGCAAAGCGAAAAGGGGTAATGCTCGCTATAGGGGTTTTCCCGGTAGCTGCTGTAGACAGTAATGAGACACTTGTGTAAAATGGCACTTTCATGGTCAGCGTGACTTTGTTCGCTACATCCCATGGTGACTTTAAATCATGACTGTCCCCAGTCATATACAATGCCTTGTGCTGTCGTGGCAAGAATACATGAGTTGCCGAGGCATGGGAAAGTGAGATAGCATTACTGCCGGCATGGATATGCAAGCGCTTGGCTAGCAGTACTAGCGTGGGAACTTTGCGGCAGGGTAGCGGTCATGGTAAGATGGCGAATTGCTAAGGAACAGTGGTGCAAGGGGGGCAGATGCTGATGATGAGTCCAAGCAACATAGGCAAGTTTGCTGAAGTTAGTGCAGTGTGGGAACATGGTAATGAGCGGTAGTCAGCGGTCGCTAGCACAAGCGGACCGTGGGAAAGCGGCGGTTAAAGTAGCAGTAAGCGGTGATGCCAATAGCTAGGTAGCTGCTGTGGTACTTTGGCATGTTCAATGTGATGAGCTGAAGGAACTGTACCATGGGAACATAGCGAGCGGTAATCGCTGGGTGATGGTGATACTAGCGGACTGTGCGGTGTCAGCGGTAAGCGTGGGAAAGTAGCGATGGTTCAGCGAAAACAGCAAAGTGATCAGTGAGATAGGAGGAAATTCTTGTGTCATGTGGAGATAACTTTCTAGCGAGATTACTAGACCATGGGAACTAGTGCGCAGTGACCACGGGGTGCTGGTGAGGCTACTACAGTGGCTCAAAAAACTGTCCGCATGTTTTGACATTTTTCACTATCTATGATATTGTGTGAGAATGAACAAATTCCTCAAGGACATACTTATACCACATTGTGATATGGCTTCAGGGCTTTTATTTGAGCCCTACACCGTGGGAATCGGCGGAGATATGGTGGAGATATAAGGCTTATAAAATGATGACTCATGTGGACAGTTTTTTGAGTGTATATTAAAACTATATAAATCATTATTTATGACACCATAAAAATCATGCCACTATTATATAATTATAAAGTGGTGTCATTATGTTATTTTATGACTATATCTAACTATATAAACCAGAATATCTCATGTATCATAGTCATAATCACCATGAAAGCCATCTCCTCTGCTCAAAGAGATAATATCCTCTCTCTGTCTTATGCTGGCCTCTCTGCTCGCCAAATTTCCTCTAGAACTGGAGTATGCAAGTCCACTGTGGCCAAGTTCATCAAAGAAAGCCACCCAAACAAGGAAAACTCTTGTGGAGGACGTCCATCCAAGCTTACCTCTACTGACAAAAGGGCTATTATCCAACATATCACTACAGGAAAGGCTGATAATGCTGTCCAAGCCACCCATTATATCAATTCCACCATCACTACCCCTGTCTCTTCACAAACTGTGAGGAATGTTCTCAAGGCAGCTCATCTCAAGGCAGTAACAAAGAAGAAAAAGCCTCTTCTCTCCATCAAACATAGGCAGAGAAGACTAGCCTTTGCCTTAGCTCATCAACACTGGACTGTAGAGGACTGGAAGCGTGTTATATGGTCAGATGAGACCAAAATCAATAGGATTGGGTCAGATGGGAAGGTGTATGTATGGAAAAAGAAGGGAGATGGCCTAACAGACAGAGAGGTTAATGGGACTGTCAAGTTTGGAGGAGGTTATTTAATGGTATGGGGCTGTATGGGATGGAATGGTGTGGGAATGCTTGCTGAGGTTGAGGGGAAGATGAATGCTGAGCAGTATGTGGACATTTTAAATGACCACTTGCTGCCTAGCTTGGCAGAATCAGGGATTGATGAAGAAGATATCATTTTCCAACAGGATAATGATCCCAAGCACACATCCAGAAGAGCTAGGGAATGGTTTGAAGAACATAACATCAATGTTCTTGACTGGCCAGCACAGTCTCCTGATGTCAATGTCATTGAACATCTCTGGGGAACACTCAAGAAAAAGCTTCAAGCCTATGAAAACCCCCCTAAAGGAGTATGGGAGCTTTGGGAGAGAGTAGCAGTGGAATGGGGGAAGATCACAGCTGAGGATTGCCAGAAATTAATTGAGAGTATGCCTAGAAGGATAGAGGCAGTAATTAAAGCCAAGGGAGGTCATACAAAATACTAGAATACCTGGTTATTACTGTAAAATACTTGAGTCAAAAAACTGTCCGCATGAGTCACCATTTTGTGAGCCTTGTATCTCCACCATATCTCCACCGATTCCCACGGTGTAGGGCTCAAATGAAAGCCCTGAAGCCATACTACAATGTGGTATAAGCATGTTTTTGAGGCATTTGTTTGTTCTCACACAATATTATAGATAGTGAAAAATGCCAAAACATGCGGACAGTTTTTTGAGCCACTGTAGATTGTGCGGTGTCAGCGGTAAGCATGGGAATGTAGCGGTGGTCTAGCGAAGACAGCAAAGTGATCAGCGAGATAGCTGCAGTGGAGGAAATCCTTGTGTCATGCGAAGATAACTTTATAGTGAGATTACTAGACCGTGGGAACTAGCACGCGGTGACTGCGGGGTGCCGGTGAGGCTACTAGACTGTGCGGTGTCAGCGGTAAGCGTGGGAATGTAGCGGTGGTCTAGCAAAGACGGCAATGTGATGTGCGAGGTAGCGAGGATGATAGCTGGTGCTGAAGTTGCGAGAATGACAAGTGGCGGACTATCAGTGTCTGTGGTGCAAAGTGCGGTATGCCGTTGGTGCGAGAACATAGCTAGTGATGCTGTGACTGTGTGCGCTTCATGGGAAAGTAGCGGTGAGCTAGCAGTAAAGTAGCGGTGATAGGGGCTATCGCTAGAAACACAGAATGCGAGCGAAATCTAAGTCCATGGTGACTTCACAACTCTACTCCAAAGGTAAGGGTCCATCAGCGGTCCAATCCGTGTCCAAATGTCTCCATGTCCAAGTCCAAGTGCCAGTCATAGTCCATTTGGTGCCTAAGGTAAATGGTAATGTATAGTAAGCGCTTGCGTGTGGTAAACAAAAAATGAACTGATACTGCAAACTGTGCGAGGTTCTGCTCATCTTGTCTTCTTCATTTCGTTGTCTTCCTCTATGCCTTCAGTAATGCCGCCGGTAGGTGTTGGCTTGGTTTCTCTTGTCTAGTCAAAAATGGGTGTGGTGTGCTGCCTCCGCGTTCGAAAGAAAAAGTGTATGGTACTTAGCGGTGCACGGTATTTTGTGTCCAATCGATATAGTCCTTGTACCATAATAAAAGTCTCTGCGCTAGTCAGCACTTAACATATGTAAGTGGTGCCATGTGGGCATGCATTTCGTGGGAAAGTGTGAAACTGATCACCAGACGAAACCCGGGGTAAAACAGAAACTATCGTACTTGTGCGGTATTCTTTTGTTGTTTTTATGGTTATGAAATGAGGGTGGTATTAGCGAGTGTTGGTGTCGATAGGGTAAGGAATAGTGTCGTTGGGTTGCTGCTGGTGGGTATATGTGCGTGCGAGATTACTGGTTACTTGTCTTGTTTCAACTTCTTCGCCGGCAAGGGAAGCCACGAGTTGTGCTCTCATACTTGCACAGAGCGATGCTGGCATGCGAGGGCCAATAGTACTGCGTAATGAACATGATTATGTTAGCAATATGCCACCGGTAACAGCGGTAAATATTCTGGAACAAAAATACTGAGTACTGCCAGCCAACAATAGGCTCGGTAACAGCAGTAATAGCCTACTGACATGAGGTTGATGGGTGGACAATTGGTCAATTTGATGCATTGCATGCGGTTCCCAATGGTCAGATCTGCTACACAGTCGCCTCTGCCTGAAGTTTGCAACATTCCGTGGTTCACGGTTTTCACAGAGACGTTGGTGTTCACATTGAACGTCCAGAAGAACTCTCAACTGGTGATGAGAGTTGATGTCACACCAGAGTCCAAGATGGTAGAGAGAGCCTGACTGGAGATGCAAGTGAGGTCCTCATCCATCGGCATGCAACTGGGATCAATCTCAACATCCTCGATGAGTGTGCAAGACCAGTCTCGGCTGTGACTGCTCATGGCGAGGGCCGATGTCTCTGTATAACCTGGTGGGGTGCTAGTCAAGCTGGAGTCTGGTGTGATGCTGGTTGAGCTGGATGTCGTGGTAGGAGTGGTGGTCTTGCTTTCTGTAGTGACTGCAGCTACATCCCTCTTTTTACCTCCACGTTGCTGACTCCAAGGTGCTTTTCCTTCCATTCCCCCACCGGCTTGCATTCAGTGTTCCTGATTGTGCATGAGTGAGCAGGGAAGACCTGTGCATACAGGGTTGTTGCAAGGTACTCCTCTAGGGTTCTGCTTGTCGCATGCTGTTGGAGGGGTTGACTCTTTGTTCAGAGGAGGTAGAAGAGCTGACAGCATTGGCGTATTCAGAGCCTGGTTGAGCCATTTTCTGATGGCCATGCTGCCTGTTAGCCTCTTCAGTGAATGCAGCTGCAACGTCTTCGAAGGAAACGGAGGGAGCAGGTGCAGTCATAGAGGAAGTAGTTGATGCTGGCAGTTTGTAGAGTCCAAGTGTGAGGCTCCAGAAGACAACCCATTGTGGGGTCTCAGGAAGCCCATGCAAGAGCACACAGACTGCCTCTGAGTTGGAGAATGTGATGCCCATTTTGGCAAATCTTCAATGGCTGTTCTCAAAGACACTGATGTATCTAGACACATCTTCTGCGTCTTTAAGTCATTCTGAGAAGAGCTGATTGCGAAGTTTGAACTGTGAAGTGACATCGAGACGACCAAAGCATTTGAGTAAGGTCCCCCATTGACAGCCTGTTAGCTTCTTGCTGAGCATATTTTGAATGATGGGGGAGAGATGCCTGCCAATGAGAGCCTTGGCTTTGGCGTCTTCTTTTACCCATTCTTTGATGGCAGTGAGTTCGGCAAGAGTTGGTTGTCCTACTGTGGCTGCTGTGGGCATTGTGATGGTAAATTCAGCGACATTGTTAGGGTTGGTACCATTGCTACAATGGTTCCATAGGCCCTCTCTGGCGAGAGCTAGTTCTATGGCTCTGCACCAGCTAGGGTAGACATCTGCCCCAGACAGTTCTGTAATGTGATCATATTTACCCATAATGGATAATTGAGTTGATGTGAGTTGTCTGCATGCGTATTGATCAGAGCTCGTTTAGAGCTCAGGGCTCATAACCTAATCACACTAGAGTAACTAGTGGGAGTGCATGCTCAGTAAGTTCAAGAACAAACTATATTGAAGGTAGCTACCTAGCGGGAGCACACGCTAGGTTTACATCAGTATGAGATAGAGCAGCGAGTGAGAGATAGAACATACCTCAGTAAGTTCAAGAACAAACTGAGGTATGTGTTGAGACGACGCAAACTAAATAGTAGAGACCAAGAGCTTAGGTAATTATACTGGTGAATGGACGAGCGGAAGAGTATGCGTGGTCAATAAGCAGGAAGATGCATTGCATATGGTGTCGAAGCTGATAGCACAAGATAGTGCCAAGAAGGTAATGCGAAGTCTAAAAGGTAAAAGATAGAAGTCAACACGTGAAAGTCAAGAGTCACTATATTATATACCTGCAGCAATAGGTAAGCTGCAGTAGTAGTCAGTACTAAGTAATGAATGTGTAAGTAGTGTATGCTCACCTCAGTAGACTAGCAAGTCACTGAGGTAGGTAGAGTAAAGAGCGGCTGTAAGTATGTCCATGCTTTACAGGTAATGTCCGAGGTCCATGTAATGTTTGACTATTCAACATTCCCCACATAACTTTACGTTCCATCCAAGTCGTTCATTGTGGACGGTAAATCGGAGACAGTTTTCTTTGCGACCTGCATATGCAACCACATTTAATGGGTGTCAAGGGGTTAATGCTGGCGCGCACTGTACTCGACCTTCGAACGGATCTTTTTTGTCACAGTCAATTGTACACAGCTTTGTCGAGAGTGAGAACGTGAAGAGACACAGGACAGTGCAAACGTTGTATTTCCTGAATTACTATTATAAGAATCAATGCATAGTACATATCATCGTGTTCACATGGAGTCGACCGAAGGGGTGTCCTTGTAACAATAAATATGCAATCTATGGTGTACACAAAACTGCCAGCGGATGTATCCTTCAGCCACTTGCGCGATTCCATATTAGTTGGTGGTGGCATCAGTTAACAGAGTTGTCGCAAAACCGACGAGGGATCTGCTGGTATCGAGCACAAGGTAGAAGCGCTGGAGGAATACGTAGCCATTTATAAAGTCAAGCCCTGAGCCACTGTGTTTTCCAATGCGTTTAACGACCAGATATATAGCACCGTCATCACCATAAATCTTGTAGTTGAGGGAACGAGGCCAGATTTGCGCGTTACGGGTGAAACTGTAGGTGTTCTGTGCAAAATGGTGAACAAGGGGTGTGAGGGCTGACAGAATTGACGTACGTGACCAATGTGGAAGTCCAAGTTCTGTAGGGCGTTATACTGGTCAAGGGTAATAGTGAGAAGACTAGTCGCCGGATCCCAATCAGCGCCGGTTGCAGTCTGGTAACTATCATAGGCATCTATCGGCTGATTAGGCTATTATTACTTGCTGACTCTAAATACACACCAGAGGCAATCCAAAGAAAGGTGGAGCCACAATCGACGATACCAGCGGTGAACCTTAAGATCTCCTTGGAGCCGTAAGTGATGCTTTGGTAGATACCCCAATACCTCGCTGAGGGGCCGGTGGCGGTGGTAGGACTGAAACAAAACGATTACTATCAGTCTGAAGTGATAAGGGACTGAGGTAGCTTACGTGTACGCAATGTTGCGGATGTACATGGCAGGGTCAGTTTCACCAAAGCTGAGCTCTCCATCGTCGTCTGTATCCGTAGTGGAAGGTGGGAAAAAATGCCAACAAGGGGATGAGAAATGATGCCTCGGCTATACAGTAAGTCAGTGACAGTCTGAATCGTTTCTTCCGGTGAATTTCGTAGGGTGCCGAGTGTCGTGATTGCAGGCCCGATGCCAAGGATACCATCAACATCAGTGACGCCCCACGAAGTAGAAGCGACACCGATTGGCATCCTGGTCAAGGCAAGCCCATCAGCGAAAGTGATGGTATCAGTCCATAGCATTCCTATAAAGATCGTGAGCATTTTCAACTTATGATATTGTTGTATGTCATAGTACCAGTGAAGGAGGCAGAACCGTAGGTTTGCCCGACAGGCTGTCTAGTATTGAAGCTGGTTCTGGTTGGCGTGTACCGAGTGCTGGCGCCAACCCATGTGTTTGCACTACCGGTGTCGACGATCAAGTTGTCTTCAATAATACATTAGCAGTTGCATGTTTTTTAAGTGTTCAACTTACAGATTGTGGGGGGATCGCCAATGCCAACTGATACAATGTAGTTTCGATAATCATTTGCCAAAGGAACATGAGCACGTTTTCCATTCGGGCTGTAGTCCTTAAAGGCTGCCAAGCGAGCTTCATCCTGTTGCACGAGGTTAGTACCATTGGAGAATTTCAGCCTCCTGGTTATAGGGAGGGTGATGCGGGAATTGCGAACTTCAACGGGCGATCCCGTGATTGACAAAGCCAGGAGTGTCAACAATGATGCAGTGGAGAACATGGCTTACTGGAAAATCATATCATACTCGGTGGCCCATTATAGCTAGCGAACGCGACGGCGATGTTTGGAAACCTTAGCCACGTCAGTCTAAAGTGATGACGAGATAGTTGCAATCCATGATGATGATGAGTGCAAGGATCTGACTTGCCAATAAAATGTGGCTAGACACAAATTCTTAGTTAGGACACACGGAGACGCCACGTGTGACAGCATGGGTAATGTGACGGTGAGCACCAACTTGAATGACCCTGTAATACCAGTTGCACGGTGCAGTAGTTTTTGAGGCGCACGATCATCAAACGAGACCCTGGTTGGTGTCTCTCCTAAATGATTTTTTCCGTCTATTGATGTGAAAATAGCTGTAAAAGGTATGCATCCTGACTGTCGCAGACAGCTTCATCCAGATAGGGTTTGGTCACACAAAAAGGAGAAAGAACAACGAAGCTGTCCGAACTGAAATAAGACTATACGGTCTACGAAAGCTGTGAATTGCGGGTCCCCCATGGATGGTCCGAATTGAAGTTGTTGAGATGCGAATGCAACGTCGATGACTTTGCCTACGTTACGATTCAACCACCCGTACAAATCCGTATGCTACTTTGCCCGTCGGAAAAACGATCCCCTGTATATTTGGCAATTCGTGGTGGTGGCATAAGTGAACAGGGTTGTGGCAAAACCGACCCTGCAGTTATCGCGATCTAACACAGTGTACTAGAAGCGCTGCATAAATGTGTAGCCAGTATTAAAGTTCATCAGGAAAAACCTCCCGGGCTAAATTCAAGTAATTTTGAAAAAATGGTCTCGCTCATCCATTCTCGTAGGGCCGTGTCACCAAACTTTGGTAGAAGGTGGACACTACACACAATATCACCCACCAGCATAATACTAGCCACTCTGTCACTACCATGCATAGATCTTGACAGTTTATAAAGACCGCTGTTTCGGTCAGGAACAGATGGGAATGGTGTGAACCATTCAATGTATGCAAGGTGAGGAGGAAGTTATCATAGGTTTCCCCTACACCCTGCCCGGTGTTGAACCCGGTTTCGTCGCATGGAGTACGGGCGCCAATCCATGTGACCGCGCTAGCGGTGTCGACAAGCAAGTTATCTTCAATAGTATATTAGCAGCCGTATGTTTTCTCAGTGTTAAACTAACAGGTTGTCGGGGGGCTGCCAACGTCAAGTGCTATAACGTATTTACACCAAGAGACGAATGTCATAGGAATGCCTTCAGCACGTCGGCCATGCGTATTGTAGTCCCTGAAGGCCGCCACACGAGCTTTATCGTGTTGCACGAGACCAATAGTGCCATCGGAGAAGTTCAATCTCCCAACACTAAGGGAAATACTGACGGGGAAATTGCGAACTTCAATGGGCGATCCCGCGATTGACAAAGTCAGGGCCCAGGAGAAGTGTAGATGGGAATGCAGTGAGAAACATGGCTTTTTGGAAGCAATATCATGCTCAGCAGCCTATTATATACTTTAAGTTATGTGCCAGTAAACGCGATGACTGTGGCACGTACTATATTGAACCCTCGAAAAAGCAATGATGAGGTAATTCCACCTCTCGATAAAAGCGGTTTGCTTTTGATTCTGGCAGGTGGCAATACAATCATTCGCCTGGTACCAATGGTTCAAACATTCATTGACTCATCTCACGTTCATTTTCATAGAGATACCACCCATCATGAATACACTGCCCAGGCTAGTGTAGCAAGCGTTACTGAGCACTGAGGAGAGCGGTTGCAACGTCCACCCGACTGGGAGTCAGACGCAAATGACACGTAAAGTCTTCGCCCGTTACGTCACATTAATGACGTAGCATTGACGATGCGTCTTTTGCCAGGTTCATTGCGGAAACGAGAATTTGATCAGGGTGCGAACACCTGTGGCTCCCACGTAACGACTGTAACAATAGGTGATAACATGTGACGGCAAGTGGAAGTTTATTAGAGGCATCAGGAAACTCACTGCCGACCGAAGTGACTCGTAGCATCACGTAGCACAGTGCTTCTTTTGAAACAACAGCAACGACTACTAGTACTAGTTTTCAGCGATCGAGGAAGGGTTCTCGAGCGCATAATCATCAATCGAGACTTGTGGGAGCTCAGTTACCCGCTGATCCGAATGGGTGGATATGGGCGTCCGTGGCCTGGGTAGGCTGTCTTGCGTGGTTGGGGAAGCACAGGAAGAATTTTTTGGACCTCATTCTGGCTGGGTTTCTGCAGGGTATGAATATCAAGCTGTTTGAAGAGGAAGAAGCTACTGAACTTGAATCTGCTTGATCTTCTAAATGACTCACTGATTTTACGCATCAGTTGTACATGTTTTTTGAATAAGATGAAAACTATGATTACGGACATACCGATTTCCGGACTCAAAGCAGTATAAGTATTTATGCAAATAGTCACTCGTAGTCAGACTTCGATAGAAGGAACTTCGGAAGACAATCATCCCTTCCTTATCAATCGGTAACTGTCATCCGACAGTGGTAGTTTGCGTAGGATTAGACCCACAAGTAACGATTTTGTGTTTGCTGTCGTGCAGCAGTCTTAGTAATGGTGGCGAGAACAAAAGGAAATGATTGCTTTATTGAAGCAAATAGTTTTGGGGCGGAAGCCTCAATAGCGGCCCCAAGTTGTGCAAGAGAGAGCCGAGGTGAGCTGCGAGGGTGGGCGAGCAGCCTTGCAGCCTCAAAGGGCAGATCTAGCCTCGGGTACTAGCCACTCGGGGCCCCTGGAAGAGGGATGTGGTGCTGACGTAGTTAAAGCTGACTACCTTTAGGTGCCAGTAGCAACGTAGGCTGCGAGGGTCTGAGAAATAAGGAGGATTCAACATGCAGTGTGTATGTGATAATAAATATGTTGATAAAGGTCGACGGCCATTCATAGGCGGCATTCAAGCGTTCGCATGGTTGATGTCGAAGGGATGAATGAGCGGAGGCCAGAGTATGATAGCGACGGGCTGAGGGCGTGTTTGTACCGTCGAGTGGTGTGAACAGTGGGTGGTTTACGATAGTGAAGCGGGAGTAAGCCGCTCGACTAAACATATGGTCTACGACCCCAAAGGACAATAAACTGGATTTTTTGTGGGTGGTTGAATAAGGACTACACGAAGGGATATCAGTTTTGTCGAACGAGCTTCGGCATTGGAAGCGACTCAGAACGTACATATATATTTACGGAGGAGTGAGCGCAGTGTCGGGAGGCAAGAGGCGTGGCGTTAGCGAAAGAATAACTGTTGGAGCTAACAAAGACTCGGCTCCGAGTCCCGGGTGTCTTGCATAGGCTTGAAGAAGCGATATTGGATTGAGAGGAAGGACCTAGTGATGCAGTGGAAAAGCGATTAATTAACCAAGTCGTTGCGGTATGCATTGAAACTCTGTAACATAGATGGATAGATTGAATAATGGTTAGCGTGTTGCTAAACTACCACGCGGCAGCCGATCTTTCAAAATATTTCCGCCGTGCATCACGGCTCAGTATATGTACTGCAAATTTGCCCGCATCAATCATAGCCCACCCATTGACCATTCTCTTCTTAGAATTGGGTGGAAGGGGCAGCGGTGGGTCCATGGACAACAACTGAACAATAATTTTCAGTTGCTGTGAGGTCAAAAGGGACTGAGCAGACATACAGTCTTTCGCACTTGACGTACGACGGCTTCTATCGATCCTCGGTTTTCGGTGCCTTCTTTCACCTTGCGAAACAGCAATTAGCAAGAAAGATAGAGGTTGCCAATAGGGTACGCACTTGAGCAGTGACTACCCAGTCCCATATACCTCCAGGCTCATCAGCAAGACCTTCACCAGAGTATGTGCGCCCGCGTTTCCGGCGGCCCTTGGGTAATGTTCGAGCTAATGGAGGACCAGGGAGAGCGGCGACAGGTCGTTCGACACTCAAAGTTGATGGCTCTAGCAAAGGAGATTTGCTGAGTTGTAAAAATAGTTGCTTTATCCCGACAGAGACGTTTTCAGGAAGCTCGTGAGTTTTTGGAGCAAGGTGAGGAGGAGTATGCCTAGTTATTGATTGGACTGGACCTTCAGTATCAATAAACCATGGCGTGGGAGGAGGTGTTGCTCCGGTGATGTTCCTGGAAGTAAATCCAAGACGCGATGGACCTAGGCCTGCAACTGCACGATGAATGCACCGAAGAGTTTGCATGCTCGCAATATTGTGTAGTGACAAGAGGATGTGTCGGAGTTCGATTGCCACCCGATGCCGCGTGAATACATGGAAGTTTAGCACACCCCGGGGATCAATCCATAGTCATGAGATTCATTTACTAATATAAATAATGTAGTTTACAAGTTGAAGATCGCTAAAAGTGCGAATGAAGGTATGTACAACAGATGCAAGTAGTGTGGTATAAGTGAACGATAATGATAATGCCGAGTTTCCAAATGAAATTGTG
Source organism: Suillus spraguei (assembly GCA_016800925.1). NCBI lineage: Eukaryota > Fungi > Basidiomycota > Agaricomycetes > Boletales > Suillaceae > Suillus > Suillus spraguei. The sequence continues at coordinate 280,141 of JABCPU010000036.1, read as the reverse complement.
ATGCCAATGATGATTTACAGGTGATGTGAGAAGGAGATGAAAGATAATGGTGCGAAGATTTCAATAGACATTAGTGTATTCGTTTGTGAACGAGGGCTGGGCCATCGAATACGTCGCATTGTCTTGGTACCCATAACCGCCTTCAAAGTGCCCCGAACCATATTCCCGCAAAAACTCCTCCAGTCCAGCTGGTAGGGAATTGTTCAGATCATTTCCGGTGACAGGCTGGGATTGGAATTCGACATCGGAGATGGGATACTGATAGTTGGCATCAAAAAATAGCTCCGGGTCGAACTGCGGCATGTGGGAAATGGAAAGATCGACGGGAACAGTTGGAGGTTGGAAGTGGTTGGAAGGGGGAAGGGGGAGCTGAGAGGGCTGTTCGTACACGGAGGTAAAACTCTTGACAGGGGAATCAGAAAAGGATCGTTCCCAGGGAAGTTCAGTGAGCTCGCCAGAGAATTGGGGGATACCGGAGTCACTGGCCTCAGCAGGTGCAATCGCATCGCAAGGAATGAGGCCTACGAGCTCGAGAAAATTTAGGTCATTAAGATCCGACGATGCGGGAATCTCTATTTCTGGCTTCATAACCCGAGTAGAGGGGTAAGGCGCGGTGGCGAACCTTCGTGCAACTTTGCCACCTGGGCTGCGATGCGCTTTAGGCTCGTAGCCGTGTAGTTGCTTGCGGTGACGCGTCAGGCTACCTGGATCGGTGGTGGCAAACGCGCACCCAGAATGAGGGCACGCCTTCGAGCGCTCACGGGTGTGTGTCCTGATGTGCGTCTGCAGATTGGACTTCTGCAGGGTCTTGTAATTGCAGTTAGGGAATGGGCATGCGTGCATACTGATCAAGATAGCGAACAGATCAGGAACCATCCGGGATAGTAATAAGGTACGAGTACATACAAAGCCTCCTTATGTTCATCGTGTGTACGCATATGTCGAGGAAGATCTGCCTTGCGGCTTAAAACCTTCTGACAGATAGGGCAACCAACAGGTATCTGTAGACAAAGTGTCATCAGTACAAGGCGTGGGATGTGAGGTGGGCTAAAAGCGTACGTTACGTCCTGCAGCAGGCATGTTGTGATAGTGTTTTATAGAACAGAAGGGGTTATGATTGATCTGCAGAGTGGAATTAAATCCTTGAAGTGAATGAATAGTGAGTGCGTTGTGGCAAATCCATGCATCTTGCGCGCTTCTTTTAAAGTACCAGGCGTGCTATGGACATCGAATACGATTGCTTTTCTGCGGCGCGCATTTTTTGCCATTAAAGGCAAAAAGCGCGAAGCAATCATGTGCGATGGTCTGAGCATAAGGGACGAGCCACTCGGTTAGCAGGGAAGGTAAAAGAGTTGGAAGAGGGTTCGATTGCGTCTCGACACTTTTTATTTTTTGCCTTGTAAGGTAATTTATGGTTACCTTCTCGATGTGGGAATGAGTGGCTCGGTGGTCAGGCCTTATGAACTGGGAAGTAGGGGACCATCATGTAGACCCTTCTGACGAGAGCTCTACCTCGATGCTGTGGCATCGTCAAAGGCATTGGTGCTGTCTATTTTCATTCCACAGAGCGAGTTACAAGGATATCATTCGTAGTCCGAGTGAATGAAACATTAGAAGACTCAGAGGAGGACGATGAAGAACAACAAGAAGGCCGAATTAAGTAACGAAACTTGACCCATCGCTTACGTTATCGAGGGCACAACGATAGGAGCTACTCCACAAGCACTATTTACACAGTATGCTAATTGATAGTGAGCCAAATAAAAGAACAGGTAGCGGGTCCTCAAGGCCTCAGGCCTGCATGCCACGGATGTGGCGGCGTGACTATATACTTGAAGGAACGTATGCTCAAGAGATTAGGATTAGTATAAGTCGTATGTAAGGGAAGGCACTGAGATGTCTACATCAAAGCGTAACTGCAAATTATGAATTGTAATGAAAGCAGTCGTCTATTTTCCGTGCCGGAGATAGAAAGCATCCCCATCTGAGTACTTGACAAGCTACAGTGAGGTAACCTGTGTGCACTGATAAACCCACAAATAAACAGTCGTTATTCAAGACCATAGCAAGATCGAACTGTGGCGATGCTGGGGAAGTTGAATAAATGAACTCAGAACGAGGTGTGGATTGCAGGCGTGCAGTAGTGTTCAACTTCGACTAAGTGCTCCTGGAGGCGTATATCAGCACCACGTTTTATCAAGAGAGGTTCTAGGAGAAGCAGATAATGACAGAAGCTTGGAGTGATTTGTGAATCACTTACTCGAGTTGAAGACAACGCGGATCGGTGACGCTCAATTGCTTCCGACACAGCCGAGGCTCCACATACTATGCCTCACGGTGGAATCGTCACCCCGAAAGTCGTCACGACCTAAATATCTCACTCAATTCTTACCTCTACACACAATTCAGAACTTGAGTCGATGTTTCTATCATGCACCTTTCATTGCGAGGTTGAACGATCAATTTTTATTAAGAAACGGTGAAGTTCATTGAAAGCCGTCAAAGTCACGCTGGTGACAGCCAGCCGAGCGCTGCCGTGGCGGAGTTCTAAAAAATACTACCACTGGCTGTTGACTGGCTGTGACGACTTTTCAGTGAGCTGACACATTCAGGCATGGTTCGCCCAAAAGGCAAATCACGAGAGTCGCGTGATCCCACTTATGAGCAGCGGATCCAGACTGCCATCCAGGGGATTACAACCAAGGTCTACAAGACCATCAAAGAAGCCGCATTGGCCAATAATGTAAGCTAGTATTTTGCCCTCTCCGAGTCACTGTTTTAATAACTCTCATGATTTATCAAACTAGATACCTCGCACAACTTTGGGTGAACGGTACTCAGGGGAACATAAACCACGTCGCGAGGCACATGTAGGTCAGCAGATCCTCACGCCTGCACAAGAGCAGACCATTCTCGACTGGTGCAACCTTAATTCATCAATGGCCAAGCCTCTTCACCCAAAGCAGTTACGTGCTCAGGTTTTTGATCTCACTGGTCATTATCCAGGACACAACTGGCACTATGGCTTTCTACGCCGGCACCCTGCTCTTTGTATGTCAAAACCACGTGGGCTAGATCCCAAGCGCAGCCAGAACTTCAACAAGGCTACGATTGGGGAGTTCTTTGACATGCGGAAGCAGCTCTGTTTGGCAATGGCAGAACGCGCGCGAGAAACGCCACATCAGCAACTGACAATTCAACTACCATCAGCGCTGCACCCATTGAAATTCCACCCATTCCAGCACTACCTGCCAATAGCTCTCATTATTCTTCTCGCGAACATCCTAATGATCTACATATCTGATCACGCATGAATACCTTACAATCCTGTAATCCAACTCGCAGAACATACAGCATCTCAGCAATTTTCGGACATTACTTCACACCAGCATCAAGTTCATTTGCTCATCATGGACAATAGTTCTCATAAGCATTCTGACATAAGATTATAATAAAACATTACAATACTCCACGTCAACCAACCAATCATAATTTTTGACTGTAACAATTTTTTAGGCGTTGCCGAGCGGAATTGAAAGCGGCAGCAGTGAACTGCTGTGACAAAAGTGTGACTGACGACTTTCGGGGTGACGATTCCACCGTGAGGCATAGTATGGTGCTTTCCGTCCAGATCAAAGTTAACGTTCACCAGTGACCGCCCACAGCCTAAACGGTCCTTTGACAAAGTCCAATACAACCAGTTGCTTTCAAGCACCGCTGGACAAAGGCACAGTGATGGGTGTACGAGCTGGTGTTGTCGTTTGCATAACCTCCTTCTTACTCGGTCAGTTTATTTTTTCACGACTTCTTCCTCGGTGTCGACGTGTCATACTAACACCTACTTTCAGGTTCACTTTTCACTCATTGGATTGCAGACTCTCTGACTCTGTGGAAGTCACCGGTAACTGACGAACATTTGTGGACCGCAGCTCTTTACTACTCGATTCTGACCAAAGGTCCCGTACAAATCTTCTATGCACTCTTTGCCATCATTATACTTGGCGGAACGACCATCTTTTGGAGTTTCAATGATTTAGAAGCGGGCAACTTGATGTTTGACGGCGGGAGCATATGTATGTATTCTTCTCGAGTTCTCCACCAAACGTTCATTGTATACTCTTCTCGCCAGTCCTCTACGGTGTGGCTGTCGTCATGTACGCGTACTCCGTCATTCCCAGTCAGTTGAATAGTAAAACCATGAGTCGCAACACTAAGGAATTTCATCCCAGACCTCATGGATAAATTCACGACAATTCCGCCCCACCATATGAAGGACGCGTTTCCACGTTTATTAAGAACACCTACTCTTGACCTCGCGTCAAACCACCTCGTTTGCAGCGTAGCGCTGACAGGCGTCCTGATACTTCAGGCTGGTCGGTGGTGGGCTGAACTGGCCGATGGTGATGATGAGGAAGGCTATGTCTCTGAAAAAGCTGAAGGCGGTGACGTTGGAGAGGAGATAAAGTCAACAACTCCCCTCGCAACAACCGCATGATGAACGCCACCCTTTCCCCGATATTTCCATGCAGGGCTGCTTCCCAGTTGTTCATACCTCTAGCACTGATGTGTGCTCGAGTTTCAATCCACCGTTGGATAGTCATGGCACCATCTAATACCCTTTATGATCATCACGAATCGCATATATTGGTTCCCGGGTCGTCCCTCTTCGTGCGGCAACAATACTTCCATTGCGCATTGCACAAGTGCTATTTACAAGTCATTAGTTATTGCATCATATAAACACGATGATCGCCAAGACTTGAATGGTTCGGAGATTCAATAGCAACCCACACAATCCAGTCACCTTCGCTGGCCGAAGCATAGTATGGAGTTCTTATGGTACGCAGGAATAATAGAGTTGTGCTCTAGTCTATGTGTAAAATGTCTGGATAAGGTTTACTCCTGGACAATGTCCTCCTTCCTCGGTCTCGAATCCTTGATTTCTTTGCCCTGACCTATCAACGTTTGAGCCTCATCATCAATCTCGATACCTAGCCTCATCATCAGATCACGTCCCCATTAGATAACTAGGTTGCTCACCAAGACCCTCTTCCCTTACAAGACCAAGTACGTGCTCCAGCTCCACAAACCCATCTTTGTCGACATCCAGCTTCTGGATCACTGCTTGTCCGACTACGTCGTCGGGCTTGTGCTTGATCACAGCGAGTGCCTTCTCTAGGTCCTTCACAGGTATGCGTCCCTGTGCATCTGCAGAGAACATTTGCAGGGAATTACCAACACGTGAATCGTATTCTTGCAGCTGAGTGTCGATTTTGGTAAGCATTGTCCGGATACGTTTTGTCAACGCCCCTGAGGGTGATTTGGGATCCTAAATGGAATAATTCATAATTAGCATGGAAATTGCAACAAAAATCAAGTGCTTACCTCTTCCGCCTGAAGGTTTTCTTCCATGAGAGCGCGAAGCTCATCACGTTCTTTTAAGACGCTAGACTGTGCCGACAAGATCGACAACGCTTCACCAAGCTCCTTTAGTTGTTCGGTGGTCATACGAGCCTTCTCCTCTTCGAACCGTTCCGGATGAAGCTACGCCAAATAAATTAAAATATAGAAGCTAGAGCAGTAGGTCAAAGTCACCTCAGTGTCAGGCAGAAGAGACTGTGCGGTGCGTGCTTCTGACTCATCAGCCTCGCGCTTGGCACGACGCGCATCTTCTTCCTTTTGCTCTTGCTCCTCTTCATCTTCAATGAGCTCCTCTTGTTGTTGTAGAACTTCGAGCTTTTGTTTGTAGCTGGCGCTGTCCGAGTCAACCTCTAGTTCAGCCTCATTTAACTGAGAGCGGTTGGTGTCAATGATGAAGGAGAGAGTGGTAAGAGAGTACAAACCAAGTTATCTGGCAATCCGCTAAGGACACTTTCAAGGCTTTTGATGACAGTTGTTTTGCCATCTTCATCTTCACCAGGCTTGCGGTCGAAATGAAAGGCTCGTCCGAGAATCAACAGTACACCAGAAACACGATTATGAAGATGCAGCTGAATCCATGTAGTCAACTCGTCCCGAAGTCGTGCAGGAGAAACGCCAGTGGTACGAATACCACGCGATTGGCATGCAGCCTGTAACTCTGAGGTCGACAGTTCATCGACACCTTCAGAGTAAATGACTTGGTCATCTCGGCGAAGGTTCATGAGACGTGAACGAATGGCACCCCGAAGGAAATTGTCCGTGCCAAACGCATTGATGCCCATGTACCGACACATTGAAACGAGTTGGGGCCGAGACAAGTTATCAAGAGTAAGGTCATCGTCAAAGAGTTTAGCAACGTTGATAATATCCGTTGCAGAAGGTGACTCTCCAGTGGAGCGAACCCTCCTGAAAAATTCTTCGAAAGCGTCCGAGCCTACTATGTGGGCATTTGCTTTCAAGCCTGATTCTCGTAACGTTTCCTGGAGGAACTTTGCCATTTCGAGTCTCACTCGAAGGAGCTTTCGCTCTTTCTCTTCCTATTCGTACATTAGCCAAGCAAAAAGGGAAAACATGCACAACCCCTTACAGCAGCAAACTTGTCCTCAAAAGTTGAGGGAAGCATGTTGGGGAATAGCTTCAAAGCGACAGGAAGTAGGAGCTCCATGAACGGCACAATGATGAAAACAGCGAAGGGTACAAGCCGAAGCAAGTCCTGGGTCGTACGCTTTAGCTAGATACCAATTACCATGAACTTTGCCGTCAGCAGTGTCAGAGATAATATGCTCGCCTGTCGCCGTTCTCTTCGGGTCAAGTTTTCTCCATGAAGGATCTTCCACTGCAGTCTGCCGGAGATCCTGACTTCTGAAACAAGCAGCTTCGAGCCATGCCAATAGTGCGCCGCTTCGTGTTTCACTTTTTTCCAAACTCGAGTCATGAGCGGCGCGTCAGAAGCAGGATCCTTAGGTGCGGGGGGCGCGGCCTTTGATTCAAGAGTAGAAGAATCATTGGTAACAATTTTACTCGTAGTATCACAGCTTGCAGGAGCAGACGAAGAAGTTGATGTACTCTGGGCTCGATGCGAGACAAGAGCATAAGTAGCGGAGTGCGGCGACACAAGGTGAGTGCGTGGGCCCAGAGAAATGTAACGAGTGGTTCGTGTTTCGACAAATTGACGGCTATAACACCGCACGAGAGCAGCTTGCTGGGAGCGCGGTAGCCATACCGACATGGACGTTAATTAAAGCAAAGTTGAAGAGTTCTAGCTGGATTACTGGTCGACCATAAAATTCACGGAATAACACCAACGCACGTCGTTCGGCAGCTTCATAAAACATTCTTTGTTCTTGTTTGTAGTAGGAATCTACCAGTGATCTTGATCATGATCATGCATACTGACTCAGACCCCTCCAGCGCAGCTTATAAGAAGGCCAGGCGACAGCACTTGAAGACGACAAAAAATAGAACTAAAGACTTAGATGCAGAATGGACCCCATTCCGAGCAGCGGAGAAAAGATATAAAGCACGTTTTCCCCCTCCCGATCTTAGCCATGTCCTGGATTTAACATCAGCCACCTGTGATGCTGAGACACTAGCCAGTGGTCAAAGTTTTTATTGTAACGGGGTTGAGATCAAATGTCTTGATATGAATGAATCGACATCTTGTGGTGTTGGCAAAGCATTCGCAGTCCCCCGCGTCCCAGGTACGCAAGAGAAAATAACATGCAGGTGAAATCAATGACCCTTTAACTAGGTCTTGTTATACTTCCATCGTTTGTTTCCCCGCAGGATCAACGACGACTAGTGCGATGGGCTCTTCGTGACCATGCACGATATCCCAATGAAACTAATCTTGATGCTCACTATATCCTGCCCGACGAAGGGTTATGGAATGCACATCTTAGTTCGGATGCACCTTTGGTCAGAACACGAGCATGTATTCCAGGGTTATCAAAGACGGAATACGGAAACTCTGGGCCAAGGCAATTGGTCTCTAACACACCGGCTGATCCCGCCAATTTTCAGTCAATGTTGCATTCACCAAAGCCTCCGCCCGTGCCGTCCCCGACTGTTTCGCCAGCCACACCCACTGCACTCATTTCAAAGTTACGCTGGGCAAATATCGGATGGTCATATCATTGGGGTAGTAAGCAGTATGACTTCACCAAGGGAAAGGGTCATGTTGACAATGAAGTCGGAGTCATATGCAAACGGGCTGTCTCCAGTGTTAACTGGGATGAAGTATTTGGTCAAACGGACGAGGAAGGATGGGGAGATGAACATTGGAGAAGTTGGCATGAGACATATGGTATGAATTCTCGAGTTCTCAATTTCGCCTGACTAACTGCGGCATTTGCAGAACCCGATGCTGGCATCGTTAATTACTACCAAATCAAGGTATGATATATACCCAAAATAATTAAGGAGTGTCTAAATAATTCCTGCAGGACACTCTCATGGCGCACGTAGATCGCTCGGAAGTCTGTGCTACTTCACCTCTGGTTTCGATATCGTTAGTTATCAAAGCTTATCTTCATTGATAAATAATGTTGATATGGCGATTTCGCGACAGGCTGGGCAACGCCGCTATCTTCCTCATCGGTGGTCTCACTAGAGACGTGGAGCCAACGGCAATTATTCTTCGCTCGGGTGATGTTGTGATAATGTCAGGACCTGCTTGTAGGCGGGCCTATCATGGTGTGTCCGTTGCCACCGCCTACTTATATGAGATCTGATCCAAATCTGCCAGGCGTTCCCCGTATCTTGGAGGACACTTTGCCCGAACACTTCTCCCTAAAATTGGACGGCGAAGCATTCTCGAGTTGGAAATCATTTGAATTATACATGCAAACAACTCGGATTAATATTAATGTCCGACAGGTCTTTCCAAAGGGGTTCAATCCTGGCCTACAAGTGGAGAGTTTATGATATTTTTAGCGTCATTAAACTACTGCATGATCCCACTTATTTAATATTCATCGACTTTGATTATCATGGAGTACGCCTTTTACTTTGACAGGTCACAAGGACAATGTATTCCAAATTACTTTCAGGTTATGGTTAGACCGAATCGATTTTTGGATCCGTTGTACTACTATGGGGCCTAGATTGCATACGACCCAAACGCAAGCTAGACACCAACCAAACTCGTGCTCCTGCTAAGGCAAGTTTAATAACCATTCTGAGTACGACATTTACATGGATACTTACATGACAATAGAAGTGCTGTAGCATGAAAAAATAAGGACATCATCTGTGGGGGTGCCTCGGGTCCAACCTTTGGATATATCAGTACTCCTCTTCGTACCTATCCATACTGGTGCAATGCCTCGTAAAAGCATTCCCGGGCGAGAGGGGCCGCCAAGCGCTTATCTCCTCGGCAGTATCTGATTGAACATGTCTTGGCGTTGCCGGCGTCGATGACCCGCTTTCGACCTCACACTCCTCATCATCGACATCGATGACCTCCTCCCCGCCTAGAATACGGGCCAGAGCTGTCATATCGACGCGTCCTGAACCCCGACTTACCTCTGTTCTGGCAGTTTGTGGTTTACTGTCTGCGGGGTGCGCGACCGTGTCGTCTTCTTCTTGCCACTGGAGTCTGAATAGTGGCTTCAGGGCCTCTTGTTCCTCACTATTTCGAAAAAACTCTTCTAGTTCACCTTCAACAAATAGCTCATCGTCATGAATGTGCTCCGCAGACCCGCCACCTCGGCTGAGGGCCAGTAGCTGGAGACGAGAAAGAGAATGCTTCGAATCGTACGACGAAGTACTGAGGAGATGCGTCGTAAATGGAACAGTTGGTGGTGTCAAGATAGGCGAGGAAGTATCAGAACACGTTGTCGAAGTACCCGGGTCCTCGGATTCCATAGGATTCGACAGAGTATAAGATTTTGCGGACAAAGGATTGAGCAGGAAATGATATGCATCCTCGACGCTACGATCCTTTGTCTTTCGTTTCTTGCGGGGCTGGTGATGAAGCTCAGGGGACTCATTGATTGAACATGTCTCCGAGAAAAATGCCTCCTCATCCTTCTTGCCGTCTTCGTCTGCCGGATCCGCCTCAATTACAATACTAGCCTTTCCAAGAGCTGACATTTTCCTCGCCCATATCTCCTCTTGAAATTGAATGACATCTATGATCCCCTTCGCAACAATAGAGCGCTTCGAAACCTTGGACCGGGCAGAAGCACCGCGACCTTTTCCCTTGTATACAAATTGATCGAGCCAAGGGACTTCTCTGATCCATTCCTCGATTAAATCATAGGATGCTTTGTAACGCGATGTGACTACACCACGCGCAAAGCCAAAACGCGACGCAAGCGCGTTAGCCAACTCACTTAGGCGAGGCAGGGGACTGCGCGTTTCTGCTTCAAGTGCGAGAATAAGTACCGCACAGGCGATGGGAGGGGTGGGAGACATTAGTATGGGTATAGCGGTAGCCTCTCGGCTGATAATACCCGATAGAGATGTAGCAGTACGCAATACTGCATGTGACGACAATGGTGTGAGGATGGTAACGAGATCTGGAGGTAGATGAGAAGCGGAAGACTCAGGATGTAATAAGGATTGAAGATGAGACGCGAGGATGGGAAGATGGACAACTGGGTCTGATGAACTCAAATCAAAATCCAGAAGAGATACCACGGCTACGAATACGCGCGATAGAGACAGCGGTGAGTCATCAAGGAAAAAGGCAATGTCGCGCAGAGAATCCGACTTGTGTGCTTCACGTAGAGCAATAGCCATGGATGCACCAGCGGCTAGCTTTGCCTTGCGTCCCCACCTGTATTTGCCTTTTGTCATAGCTTGTGTGAAGATGGCTTCTGCACGTGGGGATAGGCCCGGATTTTTCAACTTGGTGAGGACGGAAGTGATGAAAATGCTCATGGCGATCTGACACGGCGTGCGGGGTGAGTAATAGTTCCCAGGCAAAGAAAAGAAAACCCACAGCGTTCCCTCTGTCACGGGCTTCTTTATGTTGCCCAGAAAGATTCCATCGCTGCTTGTGAATATTTTTGAGAGGAGCCGTAAAGGAATGCCATGAAGTAGGTTGAAACTGGCGCACGGAAGTCTCATGGGATTCTGTATGAGAAGCAAGGACACACTGAGCAGAATCAGACAAGGTGCCACATTTTGTACAGATGGATGAGCAGACGTCGTCGTCCCAGACAAAAGTTCCTCCACAGTCGGGGCAGGTCATATAGAAGGACAGTCGTGCGATGCCACGATGTAGCTTGGTAGTAAGACCCTGAGAACCCCGTAATTATTGGTTCGTCAGTTCTTTGATTAGATCAATTAAACACCGTTTATCAACTTCCACTACGTTGTGTAGGACGGTTTAACCGCTCAAGGTCCTTATTAACTCCTATTTTTCCACCACAAACAGATCCAGTTTAGGTCGCATTGTTCATGCTTGTCACTCAGATGTGATCAGGGTCAACTACACGTGAGTTCCTTATGCTTGTGGTGCACAAACTCCTCACCAAGATTAGTCCCTTCCACACTACAAGCGCTAATCTGATTCCTGTTTCACTTAAATAGCGCGTTGCCCTTTCTGCTAGCTTCAACCTAGGTTACCATGTCTCCTCGTGCTACTGACTTTCAATCCAAAGGCTCCAGTCATGTCAAGCGCAGGCTTTCTAGCGTTGATGCTGCGGGCAAACCTGCTGTCCATGCCTACTCCTCTCTCACTGTAAGTTTGATTGATTATTTCCTCTCAGTGCATCATGTTGATGCTGATGGCGTGTTATAAGCCAATGTGGGCAGGTATTGCTGGTGCTGTTGTGAATGGTGGACAAGGGTTCGAGATCGCAATTTCCATACATGACTCTGTCTACAACACCGATTTTGCATCGGCCATCGTGCCTTACAACACTGATTCCACCAAGTCCGCGTCTGAGATTACGAACCACATTCTTCAGACCATCAAAAAGTTCTCTCAGGAGCACTTGTGCAAGTTCCTTGGCGCCGGTGTTACCCTCGGTCTTCTGAAAGAGGCGAGTATCCACTCTATCTCATTTTTTATCGGTGCTTACTACATATTCGTTCAGTGTCCTAATCTCTGTACTCAACTCTGGCTTGAGACTGATATTGTCCCAATCGTCTTCAATATCAAGCCATTCCACACTGATTCACTGACGCGCCCAAACGTCAAGCATCGCATCTCCTCAACCACCGGTTCATATGTTCACTCCGGTGCTGACACCCCCACAGTCTATGTTGATCCATCCCCACTTTTGGGTCAGAGCAACCTTCAGACAGGTGTCGCCACGAAACTTCCGATCCCGCGTACTCTTGACGAGCAAGCTGATTCTGCTGCCCGAAAATGTATCATGTATTTCGGCCCCAACAATAACCCCCGCCTCACCATCGGTCCCCGTAATCAAGTTACCGTTGATGCGGCCGGCAAGATCCATCTGATAGATGATCTTGACGTTTACAGGAGATCTGTTGGACCAGGTACTTGGAATGCTGTCAACAAACTCGCAGATGAATTGCGAGAGAAAAAGGTCAAGATCGGTTTCTTCTCTTCTACACCTCAGGGTGGTGAGTAGTTTATCGTCAATTGACATATATCGGATCGTAATCGGGTGGTTTTTCCTGGCGCTTGTAGGTGGAGTAGCTTTGGTACGTACTTTCCGCGGGGCCCGGTATAGTTTTGCTCACGCCCATGACAGATGCGACATGCTCTTATCAGGTTCCTTACTGCCCTGGATGTTGACGCTGCATGGTACGTAACAATCTCCATGATTCTATTTCTGTCGTACTTGGATACTGATGTACTGCTGCTAGGTACGTGCCGAATCCATCGCCAAGCGTATTCCGCACCACGAAAAACAACCACAACATCCTGCAAGGTGTTGCTGCTCCAGACCTTCGCCTTACCCAAGAGGCGAAAGATCAATTCGATGCATGGATCTTGAAAAATGGACTTAGATGGACCGCGGAGGGCGGGCCCCTGGCCCCCGGCGGCGTCGACATTGCTTTCATTGGTTGGTCCTTAGTCCTCATGTACAGGTATCAACCGCTTATTGCTGCACCCTTTAGACGACCCTCAGATGCCTGGTCTCATTCCGCTCATTAAAAAAGTCAGACCCGAGCTTCCTATTGTCTACCGATCGCACATCGAGATCCGCAGCGATCTTGTGCATGTGAAGGGATCTCCTCAGGAAGAAGTCTGGAAATACCTCTGGAACAACATTCAACTGGCAGATCTCTTCATCAGTCATCCGGTCAGCAAGTTCGTTCCTAGCGATGTCCCTATCGAGAAGCTCGCATTGCTGGGTGCCGCCACTGACTGGTGGGTCAAGTTCAGGTTTATTGCTTCATCCGTTAATGTATTTGTCTGCAAGGCTCGATGGGTTGAACAAGGACCTCAGTCCATGGGATAGCCAGTTCTACATGGGCGAATTCCGGAACCTCTGTGTGAAAGAGAAGATGACTGAGCTCAAATGGCCTCAGCGGGACTACGTTGTTCAAATTGCTCGCTTCGACCCATCGAAGGGTATTCCAAATGTCATCGACTCTTATGCTCGCTTCCGCGTCATGCTCAAGGAGTCCGGAAGGGTTACTGAAGCAGAGATACCCCAGCTATTGATTTGTGGCCACGGTGCTGTTGATGATCCTGATGCGAGCATCATTTACGACCAAGTCATGAACCTCGTCAACTCCCCTGACTACAAAATGTACCAGTCGGACATTATTGTGATGAGGTTGCCCCCGAGTGACCAACGTGGGTGATCATACGTCCGAAGCTGCCAGGGACTGATTTTCATTTACACAGTTCTCGACGCTCTGATGGCTAACGCCAAGATTGCCCTTCAACTTTCCCTTCGTGAGGGCTTTGAGGTCAAAGTTTCCGAAGCCCTGCATGCCGGTATACCTGTCGTGGCTTCCCGCACTGGTGGTATTCCTCTTCAAATCGTACACGGCAAGTCAGGCTACCTCACAGAGGTTGGCGATAATAATGACGTCGCCAAATACCTCTTCAACTTATATACCGACGAGAAGTTGTACTCGGAGATGAGTGAATACGCGCGTACACACGTCTCTGACGAAGTTGGCACTGTCGGAAACGCCGCTGCTTGGTTGTACCTCGCCGTAATGTACAATCGCGGCGTGAAGATCCAGCCTGATGGCGCTTGGCTCAACGACATGTTGAGAGAGGAGACTGGGGAACCTTACGTTGCGGGCGAGCCTAGACTGCCTCGTGGCGGGCTAAACATGCAAGGTTAAGAGGACATTGTAATCAATTGGATTTCTCGCTTGCTTTTACGGATTGTGAAGACTTATCTTGTAGTTGTTTCTAGATCCTAGCTATTGTGGCTAGTAGATGCTATGTATAACTCACAACAAACTGTTACCCTGTACTGTACATGTAGTCCCTGCCAATTTGTTGAATTTTGAACAAATAACTGTAATGACAACGCCCGGAATTATTTTGAGTAGGAATACTAACTCCGAGTGCCGACTTTGCTGTTTAGCTCGGCTTTGTTTTTGGGATTGTATAAAGGCGGATCTTGTCGTCCTTGTTCACAAACGTTTACTTTGTTAGCTGCGGCCCCTTGGTTAATAGCTCGAAGATGATGGAAGTCGACACTAACTCGCCGTCCACGAGGATGACACATTCCTTCAATTATTCACTGAAGAGGCCCCGCTCTCCTGGGTCCCCAAGTCAAGAACGGCAGCCGGTGGGTAACCTCAACTGCTCACGAGATAGAACAGCTGACAAGTGGCATGCTGTATGAACAGAAACGTTCATCACTTGCTTTACAGGATACGCATCTGAGTCGACGAGCATCCTCCAGTATCTCAGTTTCTGCCAACCAATGTTCGAGCAATCATCAACAACCAAGCCCAGATGATTGGGTGAGGCAAGCTAGCGACCTCTCTATTGGACGGCCAAATAGTGTCGATCCTGTTCCTTCGCCAAGTGGTGATGTACAAGATGAAAACATGGTAAGCGACGTTTGCACTTCGTATTGCTCTTCAATTATTCGATTACTAACTACATCCCAGGCACTCGACCTAGACGAACTTCCCAAGTCTTGTTCCTCGGCGTTTGTCTTTTCGCCACCACGGCTACCACAGCCATCCCGAGCACACCCTACAACCATGCAATTAGACGCATCACAAGCATACATTAGTCCTCCTCAGCACCTATCTCAAATAATCGTGGGACAAGCAGCTGAACAGCCACTAACACCAAGTATAACCATGATACACCAGCAACAGCCTTCTTCGGTATATGTGCAACCTGGTATATCATCAGACGAATCGTCAAACCAGCAGGAATTTCAGTCGGGACCGACCCAAAGCCATGACTTTTTCCAGACTACATCATCCAAAATGCCAAGTCCACCGCCACCTCCATTCAGCCAATCTCCAGGACACAAAATAACTTCAGGGAGAAAGCAGCGCTTTACGATGGGGCCACGTGCAGACTGCCTGAAGTGCAGAATGGGCGAAAAGGGGCATTGGATGCATTTCGACTAGACATTGGAGTAGTAACTTTGCTTAATTTTAGAACTATAATACCTTACAAGTGACAACTAACTTGTGCAGTCCACGCCCACTCAAGTTGTCTTCAAGCTGTCTCGGTCCTGTTCAGCATTTAGATGGATGAGGGAAGAATCATAGTATTTTGCTTTGTTTGCTGAAGCCATTGGATTTAAACATGTCACAACAGCCTAATCTGTCACTTCAGTTTTTGGTTTTGGAAATTTTGGAATGGAATCCCTGTACGACGATGGCCACTACTCTTTCCCTATTCTGGAATTTATCATCAGCATCGAAAAAAGAACGTATCAGTGCAACAGTCAAGCTTGTTAATTCTCTTGAGAAATTTCAAGGACAACACACTCCCAAGCCTGAGGTTTCGCCAGGCTCTGAGGACGATGAGGAAAACGTTGGTTCAACGGATGGCTTGGATGTCTTGAATGCACATGATGTCGCATATTCAATACGACGGCTCATACGAGGACTTGCGAGTCCTCGGGAAAGTAGTCGGCTTGGCTTCAGTGTTGCGCTTACCGAGGTATGAATCTCCACCTTTAAGAACTATATTGCGACTTCACATCTATTAGTTACTTTCTCGGCTGGACACTATAACATCTGCTCAAGTCATCTCAATGATTGTTGATGGATCGAAGATTCAGGGGTCTATGACTGGTCAAGAAGAACGCGATGTCTTGTTTGCTCGTCTCTTTGGACTTGCCACTGTCATTCACTCTGGGCTCCTTGTACGGCAGACTCCGCTATCGACATCTCCTTCGTCTGCCACAAATTCATCGAGTCTTGAAAGTTACAAGGAGCTTGTCAACCATCTTCTCGTTCTCGCTGAGAAGAAGTCCTGGCTGCGAGAGTGTGCTTGGTGGACCATCGGGCAGGCTATTGATGCTGTTATAAAATCTTCCGTTCCTTGGAAAGAGGAAGCTCTAGTTTCTGCGCTAGAAGTTGTGTACGATCGTGAAAAGGACTTCTGGACACCAGAAACTGTCGCCATAACGTTAAAATTACAGCCTGCGATGCCCAAGCATGACTGGAAAAGCACTCTAGCGCCCACATTCAAAGATTCGGCCATTATGGCTCCTGCTAACTTTGCGTCCCTTGGACGTATATTGAAGGTTTGAAGTTACATGTCTAGCGTAAGAAGGAAATATTGATATTTCCCGTCTACTTAGGAAACTCCTGGCGAGGATGATTGGCAACAGAGTAATACAGGGACATGGAAAGCTCAATTGCATTACGTATGGAATAGCATTTTCGACAGCCTTCTCCCCGAGAACGAGCCAGAACGTCGCCAGAATGCGTTATTTCAAGAGTTCTTCCGAGTGGTAGTCGACGGTATGTTTTCCATCGCAGTTTCTTGATTTTTAATCGATGCCCTGTGCAGAGACATTGTTTGGGGTGTCATCATCTCCTGAACGGAAGTTCTGGGGGTTCCTTGTCTTCAAAAAAGCTTTACGCCGTGTGGACGGTACCGATCTCCCTATGCTTTTCACCAAAAATTTCATGCGGTCTTGGATAAATCATCTTTCTCACAAAGACCGTCACCTTCACAAAATTTCTCTGGATGTGGTGCGCCAGTTCTCGTCTTTTACCCATTCGCGCGTTACTGATTCTACATTAGGTCAAAGATATCCAAAACTTCGTCCAACAGAATCCCGAACTTGGTTATACATTGATTCTGCAGCTAACTGGGATTCATGGGAGCCAACAGTTTGATAAACTGACTAAAACAAAGACCATAGAATCAATACTGTCGAGGATGGACAGCGATGGTATTATGAAGTACATCCAAAGTTTACTCGAAGAAATGGATAACAAGTATGTGCAATTTTGTAATCCCCTCAGGCTTCTCACAACAAAAGTACAGTAACACTACCGTAGAAGAAGCTAAGAAAATTTGGATCGCAGACCAATTCACAGCCCTCATTCGCAACGGTGCCATTCCAAAACGTGAAGACTGGATCCAGCTCATTCTCAATTGGTTCGCTGTGCAAGGGTTATACTTGGTCAAGAGAAAGTCTGCCAAGGGGCTCCTTGCTGCGGTATGTGTTGTCTTTCCGACCTATGAGAAATTCATGGCTGACACTATCGCAGCTCCGTGTCACTCCCTCCAGTATTCTTTCTGAGGATTTCCGGCGGATTTGTCGCAGTAAACTCCTTGGTTGCCTCGCTGATTTGACACCGCCTACCGCATCGCAGAAAGGTCTGAGATGAGATTGGCAATTACCTGATGATTCTGACTCCATGTGATTAGGCGAAAAGGCTCCAAAGGAGGGGACAATTGACGATGAATCCTGGATATCGAAAGTTTTCAATGTAGTCAATGATCTGGACAAGGACAGCAAGCACGTCACATCTCTATCAGAGCCAAGTCAGGAGGAGCAACTGCTACTTCAACAAGCTCATAAGACAATAGATCATCTCAGGCAGGTCCGTCGCTCCCAACTCGCGTTTTATTATATCTATTAATTCAAATCAGGTTGATGGTGGGATGAGGGAGGCAGCTAGAGGAGTAGAGCTTCTCCTATCAGCCTCTCTGCTTCATCGTCGCTGCGCCAACTTAGACGAAGATGAGCCTGACGCGGGGATACTTGAGGTGAGTGTTTCTTCCACATCGTGCAGAATTGGTCTGATAGTTGTCGTAATTCAGACTTGTATTGCTGCTGCCACCACCATGTTTTCTACCGATAACAAGTCTAAAAATCGCAGAAAATCGCACACCATTTCACAACCAGACTCCGACTCTCCCAAACCAATAGACATGCTGGTTGATGTACTCATTAGTTTCCTTGACAAGTCCACGTCTTACCTCCGTGCGATAGCCAACAAGACGTTCTTATGTATCGCTAGCGCAGCCACAGAGACGACAATAGATCTTATCCTTGTCGTCAGTAATCACTACTTATCGGTTGTCCGTCATTTAACTTTGTTTACGTGCAGCAATTGGAGCGCCGCAACCCAGCCGATCTGGTTGCTGATGAAGAAGACGAGACAGAGAGCACAACAAGTGAAGATGATAATAGGATACTGAAGAAGAGAACGAGTCCGACATCGATGACGGTAACGAAGCTGCTCTCGAACTGCGGATGAAGATCGAGGACGCACTCAAGGCAAACGGCGCCGAGGCTGCCATTGGGGATACCGACGAGGAGTCTGAGGAAGAACTAGTAGATGATGAGCAAATGATGGCCATTGATGAACACCTCGCAGAAGTCTTCCGCTCTAGGTCTGGTGACGGCAAACAAAGTAAAAGTATGTCAAGTCATTATCATCATCGACGATCGTATAAACTTAGACTCCCACAGATGTCAATGCACAGCGTGAAGCTACTCACTTCAAAAATAGAGTCTTGGACTTGGTCGACATTTTTACGAGGAAGATGCCCCGAAGTCCCCATAACCTGCGTCTAGTATTGCCGTTGATCGAACTCACTACTAAGAGCGGCAATGACGAACGCCAATTATCCGACAAAGCGCGTGGTATCCTCAATAACAGGCTCGCAAAGCTCAAAGACCCACTCCAGGAAGTGGATCAAGAGTACGCAGAGACTATACTAGATGAGCTGCATATCCGAGCCCGTAAGGCGCACTCATCGGATGCGCTCACGACTCTCAGTCACTGCAGTCTTTTCATTTGCAGGGTATTAATGAACGTCGGCTGCGAGAACTCTGTTCTTCGGCTGTACAGGGAATCGATAGCAGACTTTATAACCCGCAAGGCTTCCTCGTTGAACATTACGTTTTTCAAAGATTTCATCACTCGTTATCCAGCATTAGGATGGCGTCTCCGTGATGACATACTGGATGCGTCTCAAAAGGCCATCAATGTCTATAGGAAATGCCAGGCTTTCCAATTGCTCAACATGATTCTCGCTCTATCGACTTCGGCGGTAAGAGCATTCATTCATTCTTACATTAAAATAGACTGATGAGCCTTCTATGATGATTAGGGCGACCCACAAGATGTTTTATCTTTCATTCTAAAACTCCACACAAGTGTTCTCCACTTCATCGATTCAGCGTGTGACGATGAAGTCTCTCTCTCGGCCGCACAAATCAAAGACCTTTTCAAATTAGTCATATTTGGCGTTCGCCAGGCAAGCAAGGCCGATAGCAGCAATAAAAACGTGTGGGACTCTGGGGTTTGGCGCACCCTGTATGCACGCCTTGTCGCTTCAAAGCGGTTCAGCTCGTCGACAGCCATTCTCAAGCTATGCTCTCAGGTGGAATCGGCCTTGCAAGCTCAACACGGCACACAACACAATTCGATAGCATCAAAGAGGAAAGCTGAGGTAGAAGCTGAAGGTGTGCCATCCGATGCTAAGCGGAAGAAAAAGAAAAGTGTCCCCACTATCCAATCGTAAACTGTCGTACTGTAGTTCGGAGTTCTTCCAGTCTCATCGCATCTTGCGTTGAAAGCGCACGAGCAATGGCACCCATAAGTTTGCGTGTCCTGTAGAAGTGTTAAGCTGAAAGGAGGTGAATGACAAACATGTAATGCACCAACCTGGAGCGTCGTGTGCGCTGTTCAGTGACAGTCCTGCAAAGCTCGGAGCGTTCTGATGCGATACGAAGAATATCGTCCGGAAGACCCGCAAGGCGACCACACTCGACTCCAAACGACTCCAAAGCAATACCAGGGGTGAGTTGGTACAAGAATGTCACATCCCGAATTCCATTTACTCGGATTTCCATTGAATAGCCCATGTGCAAATTTTGCACTTCCTCGGGGAATTTTCTTTCCAGTTCTGTGGCTACTAGCGGATAATGTGTGATGAACAATGTTTTGCACTTCACATGTTCCACTAGATGATGAAGGACAGCGTCTGCAATGGCCATCTGCATGAATGCTGTCATACAAAAATATGGTGGAATCAATTGTGAACCCACCCCATCAGCAGTGGATGTACCCCTTCCTAACTCGTCAAGAATTACTAGACTTTTGTGGGTCGCCTTTTGTAGTATGTCGCTCGTCTGAGCCATCTCTACCATGAAAGTTGACCGTCCGCGAGCGAGTTCATCGGACGCTTCACGAGCATCGAAATCAGTATAGTAAAGACCAGAAAACAGTCGACGCACCTCCCATCCTGCTGAAAACTCCATCCAACAGGCCAAGCCTAACAGCTTTAGCAGGTACGTAGGATCCAATTTGGGCCATAATTGCAATGAGAGCAACCATGCGCACAGCAGAACTCTTTCCACCCATGTTGGGTCCCGTAATGACAGTGCTCCTAGGATAATCACCTCCAATGCATAGCGTGTTCGGAACGAAGGGATCCGTTCGCAATGTCTCAATCATCGGATGTCGTCCTTCCACTATTTCCAGGGAATCCTCTTCGATGAACTCTGGCCTGACGTACCCTTGTTGGTGCGCCACATGTGCCAGACTCAGTAGGCAATCCGCTACACCTAATTTATTGACCACATCTCGCATTACTGAGTAGTGATCTGAAGCAATAGAACTGAGGAATGATGCGAAAGCCTTGTTAGCTTCCGCATTGAGAGCTTCTTTATACCGAGATAATTCATCAATGAGCCTCTTGACCTCAGGGGTGTGATAACGCCTCAGGTACTTGGTTCTGTCGGTTATAAGCGTGGAACGTCTCGCCCACCAAGACACTTACGCAGACATCACTACCCAATTGGTGGGCACCGCTCGATCTTCTGACTTCTTGATTTCAACCAAGAACTGTATTGGATACTCAGCACAATGTCTATTGCAGTTATGTTGACGCACCTCAATACCCGCGATAGTCGTCCACACGAGAGATGGTTTTCGGAGGAGCTTACGGACTGAACATGTAGGTCAGGTAACGTTCTTACTTGTGGATGAAACTTGTTACTGGACTTCAACTCTTCATCAAGTTCTGACTTGACGGTTTCGATGAGCTTCAAATCTAGGGATCAGCAGCATGAGAAAAGAGCAAGACACATACAGACCAACTTGTATTCGTTTAAGGCAGGAAATTGCTCTGAATCTGTCCACAGCTCATCTTTCCTGCCACTATTGGCTTTCTTGATGTCAATTACACCCAATAAAGCTTTTATCGGTGCATTCAGTTTCGGGAGGGAAGAAAAGATATCATTCAATAGGTTTGAATGAAAATCCTCTGAATGTTCTGGGAATGCACTGGTAATGGATCCGAAAGCCAAAAGAAGTGATGCAAGTTCTTGACATGTGCACTATGAAGCAGGATTATAATAAATATGCCTGAGACATGAATCTCCCACCTTCCCGTACTGGATGCGGCACAGACCCTTAGCAAGGTCGGGGAGTCTTTTCAAGACACGGCAAAGCTCCACAAGTTGTGGTGACTTGCTGGACTTGATTTCCTCTACAGCATCTATTCTCTGGTGCAGGATCCTGGTCAAATAATTGTAAGGGTTGCAATTGCGATTTCGATTTCCCAGGAAGAACTTACAGCTTGTTTGTCAACGGCTTACCAATCCAATTCTTTAAGAGTCGCGCCCCAAATTTAGTGGATGTGTGATCCAAAACCGACATCAATGTACCATGCGTGGTGAAATCAGTCTGGTTCTCGTATATTTCACTGCGGTCGTACACGTCAGGGACATTTTTATGGGATATCGATACTGATGCATACGAACAGGTTAGCTATAGAATTGCCGTTGAGAAGCATATGACTCCTTTCGGTGAACTTTGTGAAGAACTTCACGCCCAAAAGTGCGTCTGCAATGCTGAATGTTGAGAGGTATTTGATGGAGTGGGCTAAAGATATGGTGACTAGTTGCGGAAGGCCAGCAACGAGAGCCAGAAGTTTGTCTGCAACAACCTCATGAACGTCCGCAGAACATAGATACAACATTATCTCTGACCTGAGCTAAGTTCTTCGGTACTAACAGTAACTTTGGTCGTGTAGAAGTTTGTGATAAAATCAAAAGCTTCCGAGCCGCTTAGCGCAGAGTTGAAATATTCTGTCCTTATCCGTTGGTCGTGAGAAGCGCTGGAGATTGTAAAAAATATCGTCAGCACAAATTCTCCATCTGAGAAATAAGACAGTGCTTACTTCGCAAAATGTGCCAAAACCTTTTGAGTCATTTTGGTAAGACCCTCGCTGGGAACTAGCAATTCTGCAGGTCTTGTGTGGACAAGTCTCGTCTAAATAGTGATGAGACAGCGTTTGGATTACCATTATGTTGTACCTACCTCGAGCTCCACGCGCATGACGGTATCTGGGTGTTCTGCTTGTCAATCATTCCAGGTGGTTAATTGATTATCCATACCATGGAAATTCGTCCCAAATAACATCGCCGGTACTTGGTGTAATCGCAATCAAACCAATACTGATTTCACCTTCAGCGGAGTCAGGTTTATGACTCTCAACAAGACACAAGAGGGGCGGTGCAGAATATTTATCGATGTCATCGACAGAACCGACCTCATCAACATAACTACATCAAAGTAAGTTGATCGATTCAGTATGCAATAAGGTTTATCCTTACGTTGTCGCTGTGCACAATTGAGTAAGTTTGCGTTTGAAAAGTGTGTTCTTGTTCTCGCTCGCTTTCTTGAGGGCAGCTGTTTCTGTTTGCTCGATAACTCCGACCTTATGACCTTTGGAGAGGAGCCTGACTCAGAATCATATGAGTTTCAGGCAATAACTAGGGCTGAGACTTACTTCTTCATATGTACCTCTTTCCTATGAACAGGAATAGAGGCAGTGAGAAGGTTCCGTTTCATATAAGCAACGATTCCGAGCTCTCCACTGGCAGTCTGGTGCCTGTATTTAGCAACAAATTGCATGTCTACTAAGTTCACTTACTTTCGCACTTTCCTCGTGGAAATAAAACTTGTAGCCTTTCTCGATCATTAGGATCGTCCCAGGATGGTCTTTGATGAATGATAAAACCTGCATCAATGAAATAAAAAATGAGCAAGAAGGTCTATGTCATTCAGCACAGCATACCTGAGTCTCGTAGGGTGTATAGGTCTCACCACTAGGCCCGACTTCTGCAGCCTCTTTCGTCTTCCTAACCGTAGGCTTCTCACGCGATTTCCTGCTGCCTTTGGTGGGTATGAGAGAGAACATTGCTCGGAGTTGAGTGAACGCAGAGTCTGAATCGTTTCCGTCCTGAGAATTATCATCATCCGTGCTCGAGTCCTCTCTGTCTCCAGCATGTCCCGACTGTGGGCCTGTTCCAGATAAAATACGTTCCAAGTCTACTCGTGAGCGCGATTTATGATCTGGTATGCTCGAGGCGCCAGAATTCTCTCCTCTAGATGAGGCGTCAAAACGCCATTGACTTGTAGTAGAGGACTGGGGATGTTTCAACTTCAGTTTCTTTATAGGGGGCTGACTTTCAACGTCACTGCCAGAATCATCTAAAGTCAAGTCTATGGGGGAGTGCGGGGAAACGAGTGCGCGCTTCTTCGTTGCAGGGCTCTCGACGAAAAATGAAGATATTTGAGGTTGTGTTTGTCTACTGGCTGACTGTCCTTTCGGCATCCTGGTCGCGTTAAAGGATGCAGACTCTGAGTAAGGTCGCGTCACTGCGATGAGCTAGTGTTTATTACGTCACGTGTTTGTGATTTAACTTCTTCTGGAGCTCAAACGTTAACAGGTTTGCTTCAAGTTGAATTGGCTATTTTCTCGCTGGCCATCTCTTGCTTCGTCCATGTACTGCAGACTACTTTCGCGGTCACCAGTTCGTGTAAGGTTCTTGTGTGACACGAGCATACACTCTTTCTCTAGGTCATTCGCTACAGCTTCATTACCGCCCGATGGTACGGTGGTGTCGGAAACAAATCGTGAGCATTGCAAGACTGGCCGTTGTGATTGTCTATTTATGTATTTTAGGTGCTGAGGCTACCCTGAAGCGTTTTTGGGAGACAGTAGGAATTTCAAAGAGGGATGATGGACTTACTGTGACGCTTGACACGCGGGCGTTGAAAACACCCTCTGGCAATACTCTGCTGTTACCCAGAAACAAGCGTCTAGTTGCAACACTCATTGCAAATGAATGGGAAAACCAGGAAACTTTGCTGAAGCCTCATGCTCTTCCTATGGTATGACTGCTCGACGATAATTTAGCTCCTTGCCATTGACTGGCGCAGACTTCCATAGCCTCACGGGCCATCGATGCATTCCATGATCAAAAAACATGTTTAGAAGTGCGAGAATCTCTTCTTAATTACTTGGACACTGATACCATCTGGTGGGTATTTATTTCTACAAGACCGACCAATCTGATCACAGCTCTATAGTTTTCATCACGATGATCCGCCTCCGTTGGTAGAACTTCAACACAAGTACTGGGATCCATTGATTGAATGGGCAAAATCTACGTTCGACGTTGACATAAAAGTTTTTACGTCAATTTTGCTCCATTCACAATCGGCAGAAACGCGAGCTAAGTTTGATGCCATCTTGACTGAGATGGATCCTGGGAACTGGCTGGTGAGTGCTAGGAAGCTGTCATTGAAGCCAAAGGGACCAATGACCGTTCTAGCTATGGAACGTGCGACATATGTGACGAAGTCTTTTTTGATCGCACTTGCGCTTGTAAAGAGGCATCTTACTGTTGAAGAAGCAGCTGTGGCTGCACAAGTCGAAGTCTCGAGTCAGATTCAAAGATGGGGAGAGGTTGAGGACTGTGAGTTTAGGATTGCTATGGGGGGGAGGCGTTCTTTTTGCAACTGCCTCCCCATCATGGACTTAAGGCGGTACTGATTATGGATCATTTTACAGCACACGACGTCGATTTCCACGATGTTCGCAGACAACTGGGGAGTGCTGCTTGCCTGCTTACGAATAGTTTTAGATAATGGAAAAATATATCCATCTCCTACCTAATTAAATGGATCATAGTTCCTCCAGGTATATCCATATCGACCGTGGATCGTCCGTACTGTTCGTGCGGAAAACTATCTTGTCCAATTTAGTGGCCACTGCCTTAGTCGCTTTGGTTGGCTCCGTGACGTGTGGTGACGCCTATCCTGAGTTTTCCTTGCACTTTCTCAAAATATTAATCTCATCTCCACGAGAACGTTTGGATTTTCATTGGCTGCTGATCTGTGCCACCTATCAAACTGGTGATCTGCAGGCGGCTATAAGTTGTTCAGTCGTGCGGTTCGAGCGCTAAAGTTTCTCACTGTCCTGCGAGAGACCTCCAGACAGATAATAATGAATTTCTTTGTGTGAAATTTCGATGCTTATCCATCGATAACGCTTACAATTTACAGAATCTTTCCGTGCACCAAATTTATTGACAGTCAGTAAAGACACGATGACCATCATTCATTCGCAAGGTTCTAGTGGCCCGGCAAACCACACCAATAATAATCTGACAGACAGATGATGTGTTTTTCATGGCAAGGTTCCTACTAGTAGCAGTGGCGGTAACTAACCTGGGAGAATCTTAATTTACAGTGAGACTAAGGCACTTTAAGGCACCCCCGGACTCACTATCAAGAAGCTCGATCAAAAGCCTATTGATCGATCATGATCTGATCGGGATGAGATCAGTGTCCCGAGCCAATGGATTTCCACAACCGCTGAGCATGTCAGATAGTACTTTGTAACTAGTAGACTTCCTCGGCACTGTTCCTGTGGGATACAATTTCGCGATTTTTAAATCAATTGTAAGCATCATGTATATGGCTGACAATGATAACGCAGGTCTTGGATCCGTGTAGTACCCCATTATTATAATATCTTGCATTGCCTCCTCGGCATTTCCCTTCTCTTATCAAGTACAGTCCGGTGGAGGGATCCGGGACCGAGAACTTCCTCCGAGTTCGGCCCTGCTTGTCGGAGTTCCAATGCTTCCTAAACCTCTTCACAGTCCATATACCTCGTGTTATTGCGAGGAAAACATATACTTCCTCGTGCGTCAGTTTTTGCAACAAGCCCAAGTGAAAGCTACATGGGATATTTATGCTGTCATTATATCGAATGTGACCAAGACGGTGAATCGTGTACAGCCGAATATGTGAACTTATGTCACGGGGAGTGTAGGTTGCCCTTTGGAGTCAACTCAAGTCGCCTGCTGCAAACACGGCAGTAGTTTGGGATTATCATGCGGTCTTGGTTTTGCGCAGCCGGTTGGGGTCTCATTGTCAGTTGCTCAACACAACGCCAATCATCGAAGAGGAAACTTGGATCTACGATTTTGATTCTATCTTAGAGATGCCTAGTCGTTGGGAAGGTATGTAAATATATGATGCACGGGTTTCATGGTTAATTTAATTCCGGATCTTGTCAAGAGTATGTTGGAAAAACATTCCCACCAGATTCAGACATACCACCACAGTATCGGAGGCAAGCTTGCATGTCCCCTGTCTTGCGAACTTGAATATTTAAATATTCATTAGTCTTTTTAGGGTTGTATCTGGAGAAGAGTATCTGCATTATTTTGCGTCGGACAGATCTCATATGGTGGGGAACAAGAACATCCGCTTTGCATGCGACCGGTAATGATGATATTCTGAATCTCAGCTATCTCTCGCAGCAGACGAGTATGTTTCTCCGCCACCTCCTTACCCTATTATTTGCGGTCCCCTGGCTGCTGCCCACGGTTTCACTAACAACCTCATGTCACATTTTGTTTCAATGGAGCCGATATCGAAAGGATACGGGACAGTGATGGATCGAGAGGCATTCATTACCTGGTTGCTAGTCGTAGACTCCTAGTGTATTACCGTGACATGTGACGTGAAGCGTGACTTGGTTCTCAGGTCCCGACGTTCTCGTGCCACTGCACACCCAAGTAACGTTGACTCACTTATTGTTCTCCTTCATTACGATGAATGCAGCATCATCGACGTCCATAGTAGCTAATGGCCTTTCGAGTAACGGCGCTACACCTCCTACCGGACCCTCAGAACGCTCATTCAATGGTAGTCACCGTGAGCCGACAAATTTTGCTGTGGTAGCTCAGAATGGTTTCTCGCAGTGAGTCGGCTGTTTTGACGTCTATTCCTTGCGTGTGACCTTCTGACATTTGGGCGCA
The DNA here is from genome assembly GCA_016800925.1 of Suillus spraguei. Classification (NCBI taxonomy): domain Eukaryota; kingdom Fungi; phylum Basidiomycota; class Agaricomycetes; order Boletales; family Suillaceae; genus Suillus; species Suillus spraguei. The sequence goes on along the minus strand of JABCPU010000036.1, from coordinate 252,737 downwards.
CCACTTGAACGCGTGGCAATTGTGAAATTATTCAACCTACGCAGTCCTCCGTACCAAATGCACAACGAGGAGATTGTACACCACCTCTATCATGCGGGATTTCAGACTGGCGTATGTACAGATTCTTCTAGCAAACGAAACCTAATTATCACCCTTCTAGAATTATGCCGACACCATACTCGTAGGCCAATTTTTATCGCATCAGATTATTATACCTAATACATATTTTTTTTTTTCATTTAGCATGTGCATCAAAATACTTACCGCCTTCACGCCATCGTTCTTTCCAGATCGCCGTTGCTAGCCCATCTTATGTCAACCTCACCTCAGTCTGGAGCTCAACGTGTGATATATGTACAGCTTGAACATGAACCAGAGGTTACCCAAGAAGTACGTGTGCTATTTTACTTATTACTCCGTTCATTTCCGGCCACCGAGCGCGGGGGAGATATACAAAGGTCACATTTGACTCAAATATTACTCTCTTATCGTGTACAACCACCGTCCTCGGACCCCGTGCTAGGCGGAATTTCTCATCTGGAGACTGCAAGAGCTGACAGAATTATTATTGGCCCTGCAGGGTTTTGCCATAGGTATGTAGATTCGTGTCCTTGATCACTTCTTTACCTGGTGTTCATTTCCGGGGACCTTTTTAGCGCTAGGATATCTATATTCATCGGTTTCGTTAAGTCTCATCCGGCCCGACAATGCACGAGGAGTACTCGCAGCTGGTTGTCTACTTGGAGGCATGGATGAGCTGTGCGGTTATGCTTATGATGCATCCAGACAGTCGATCAATGTGGAGACAATCAATGAATGGCTCGAGTTCATCGACTCGATCCCTTCATCGCCGGATGGATCTCTCACCCCTGAACTATCGCTTACGTCTGTCTTTGGTCACTTTGCCCAAAGATTGCGGGATGATGTTTTTCACTTCCTCGTGGTGACACTCCCGAATGCCCTGGAAATTAATTCATCCGAGTGCGACCCATCACAAGGCCACACTGGTCGTGACACCTTGTTGCGTGTATTTTCCCTTGTGCCCTTCGACATGTTTAAATTGGCGGTCGAATCACGCGCGTTTGAAATTGGTAAATGATGCTATCGGTTATCCACTTTGTGCCGAACATTTATCTTTATATTCACAGGATCTGATCAAGCCCGTTTTAAGTTTGCGAAGGATGTCATAGAGATGAGGAAGAAGGGAATCGCACGAGGACACGGAGCAGAAGAAACGGTTGTTTTAGCATTCGGCGGAGGGCATCCTGGTGGAAGCGCTGTTCACGTCACCCGAAAGATACGAAAGCGGCCCCTATGGAAGGTCAACTCATGAAACCGAATCTTGTTGGAAAGTCGTATTACGTGACTTTTACTCTTGCAATCCCAGTTGACCTCCTCGTTGACTATTACCAGATTACTACTCGCGCGTCAATACTCAGCGTTACTTTCCAGTTAAAACCTGCAAATAGGCAGATTCAATATACGATGTCGATCGTGTATACTTGATGGGCAATTCTCTTGGCACTGTGGTTAATATTAGCCTTTTAGCTGCGCAGAACGCTCCGGAACTTGTGAATATTACTTACCTTTTACAGCTTTCAACACATCGATTGAATCGATATGGACTGGTTCAATCATCCAGCCTTCAGTCATTGTCTGATAACGTAATCAACCTGAAACACTGCCCCGCCTCACCTCCCCCTACAAACTCTTTGATCCAAGTACACAAATTATCCCGCGTTCTGCGTGAATATATCCACGCACAGCGCGTCAGAACCTGGCTCATTGCAAGTGGTCGCTCGATATAGTAAAAAAACAGGTTCCGAGAAGTATCAGAACGCTGTTTGACATGCCCGATGAAGATGAATCAAGGATGTGATGGATCTCGAATTGTCCACCTCAATCCCGAAAGTGGTGACGCTGAATCAATGTCGGAACTTTTCGCGGCTTTTAGATGAACGATGCATCGCCTTGCATCGCTCTATCTATTCCGTGTCTTCTTCCTCCTCGAAGTGCACCATGATCAAAATAATATCCAATTTCCGTGACAGAGTATCACGAGTTGCGTCAGCCTGGGCTTGCTCGACTTGCATATAAAGCCTGCAATCCACCATTATGAAAAATAACCAACCTGTACTCCAATGGCTTACTCCTACGAGATTTTCTTCACTGGAAGGGATGATCCTCGCAATGGCTGCATCGTCATCGGCGAGGACACCAAGCCAGTATTTTTTGAGTTCGAGACACAGTACTTGTCACCTTCCTCAGCACGCACTACTGTCAGTGTCGTCTTCCAGACTTGGGCGGGCGGCGTCTGACTCACGAATTCCCATTACAGGTCTCTAGCAATCGCAATCCTGTCGCAGCATTGGATTGGCTGAACGGTAGCCTCGGTGTTGCAACTATCGGTGATCGTGAAATTCCAATGGCACACCTGGTCCAACAGGGATCTAGTACATCGTAAGTCGGTACTAATACTGTCCCCATGGTGCCTCAATATTAAGTAAATTGTCAGTGCTCGTAGGTTCACTTCCGCGGATGGCCGCCACTATGAATGGCGCAAGTGTCACGCTGACCCCGGGTCGTACGAGGCAAGTCTAGCACAATATTTTCAAATACCATCGCTACATGTTAACTCCTCAAAAGCTGTACTCCGGACCCAATACAAGAATCGCCAAGTTCCAGAAGCTCCCTCAAGCAACGCCTATTGGTCCTTCGCATGGGACACTACAATATAGCTTTAGTCATGACCTTCTACTGCTCGAAGTCTTGGTCACTTTGAATCTTAATAGGTGGCTTGATGGGACCGGGTGAGGGATTGGTCGAAAGAACAAGGAATATGTATGCATGTATTACTGCCTCCGTACGAATATCGATACCACAACGCCCAATGTAAACCAAATTCTCCATAGACCAAGCTGACGAGAAAAGATCAATATAGCATAAACGATTATTAAATCTAGCAATCAAGGATTTCTCATCGATCCCAACATCTGTTCTAGTTTTTCTTCAACTGTCCAATGCATGTCGGTGTCGGAGTGGAATGACAATGGGGTAGAGCGGTCAGGAGGTAGGTTACCAAAATTGAATGAACCGGCGTCCATCCCCTGAGAAAGTGACTCGATCAAACGACCAATATGAGTGGAGGAACTTGGAGTTAGACAATTAGTACCGAACTTCTACGTACCAAGCGCAAGAACTGACCTATAAAAAACCTGCTCTAGCGTTAATGACGTTTGATAATTGATACAAAACCATTCACCTTGGTTTCAGGTCGGTTCTTGCTCTGTGATGACTTTTTACGGGAAAGGAACGACGAACCACTACCCTTTGACGTTGACCTGCCATGTTCCCTGACAAATACTTGCAGGCCTTCGGTGTTATCGCGCAAGGAATATTCAGATGCAAGACTGGTTCTGCTGGCATAAACTGATTCAAGGTCATCATCACGCAAGCCGTTCACTATTGACCTACAAAAAGTTAGTATCTAGTGGGTTGGTGGGCTTAATAGTCCCACAGAGGAATACGCACCAGATTGTTTCGCCATTTGCCATCTCAATCAGTTCAAGGGCAGCACCGTCAGGATGACCTTCTTCATGAGAGCTTCCAATGCCCACCGCATCATCAGCGGGTGTATTTAGATTTTTGCTCTCACCAGCGTACATATCATATCTGATGGTAAAAATTAGATACGGGAAAACAGGTAAAATGATTACCCACAGAGAATCATACGCAGAGTTCGGCTTCTCCACAGGTGCACCTAACGTTGAAGGGTGTAAAAGAGCCTCAGCTTGAGCGGTCATTGATGTGGGTAAAGGAGGTGATCGATCAGTCGAGAAACGCTTTCCTCCGTTCGACTTCGGTGGCGGTGGGGTAGGTGCGCGGTCATGCACTGAACGACCAGACTGTGCAGACGTGGCGCTGTCCGGCCGACGATGACGCTTACCCGATGGTTTGCGCGCCATCTGGCTCAAGTCGGTTTTAGATGCACGAAACTCCGAGGGAAAGATAAGCGTTCTCCTGACAATGGTGGAATTCTCAGGAATGCCTTGATGATTGTGACTGGATTCCCCCGTTTTGCGAATGGAGAGTTTTCTCACAGTCCTATCGTCTCCTCCGCTGCTGATGCCGCCATCATCACTAAATTGTGGTTCTGGGAGGGGCGATCGAGATCGCATGGCTGAGAGGTCACCTCGCACTATAGATGAACCTGCCGCGGCGTTTGATGTACTCCTTGACAGAGACCAACCCGCTGTACGTGATGAAACTGAGGCGGACCGTGCTAACAGGTCATTTAATGCGGCTTGATCAAGACCAAGATTGGTAGCTGCCTCAAACAACTGTTTGACGGCAGCAGAATCATTGCCCGTCGCTGGCGGTCCATCAATGTTTGGCCGAATGCTACCTACTATAGGCACAGAAGTAGAGGCCGGAACGGGTGCCGATGTAGGTGAAACGGTATTAACGGGAGAACCAACTAGGCCTTGACCGTGATGTAACGAAGTCGTCGGAGAAGGAGTGGTTGGAGAAGCTCGCGAAAGCCCACTACCATTTTCAGCTTGAGTCTCTGTTGCACGCTTTCGGAAGCGGGACATGAAGCCTCTCAGTCCAGGGGTAGCTGAGGCCGGGGGACTGGATATTGATGTCGGTGACTTAGCCTTTCCTAAATCTGTCGAGCTCCCGTAGGGGTAACCCTTTGTAAGAGGTAATGTCGGCCTGCGATTCAGAGAAGCCGAAGGGGGCAGTGCAGCACTGGGCTGGAGGCCGAGAGGGAAGGGAGTAACTTCTTCGCCACTCGGAACTGGCTGTTTAACTCTCAGAGTATTACGGAGACGTCTCATCCTCTGAGTGATGTTCAGAGAGGGCTGATGGGTAAGAGGAGAAATAAGAGTCTTTGGCTGGTGTGGAAGAGGGATGGTTTCTACACTGGTAGGTGCTGACACTAAATGGGGTGCAGATATTTGACTGGGAGTGATTTTCTTCCGTGTCACAGATATGCTCGAGGCATTGACGTCAGTAAATTTCTGGTCAGAAGACGTCTTCATTAAAGCAGCAGTAGCAGCTTCTGCTTTCCGCCGAACTTCATTTACGAGTTCGCTTTGATCCATTAATGGTCCAGGGCTTCGTACCGAAGCCGGATGGAATGGAAGGCTATACGGTGATGCATTGGACGACAGCTGGACATCATCCTGAGTAACCGACACGACCGACTGTGGTACCTGTATCTCCGATGGATCGTTAGACTGCGATACGTCTTCGACAGGCGGACTGTTGTCCTGCGGTGGATTCATAGTTTCTTGCTCATCTCCGAAACCGAGGGCGCGAGCCAAATCCCTATTACGACGCGTAGTAGTAGGAGACGCCTTCATCGTTGAGGGATCCTCTAATTCCGCCTTGTTATCGGTCACGACGCCAATTGTAGATGCACGGGGGATGCTCCCCACAACGGAGTCAAGTAGTGCATGAGCCTTGGCAGCTTGATCAGGCGCTGGGGAGCGCCGTCCGGTGGCGGATGCCTGGGAAGCAGCTGGTTGATTCGGCGGCGGGCTTGCAACCTGTGACTGGTCGTGAGTCCATAAGTAACATTGGAGTGAGAGAAGGGGACGGACTCGATTATCACGACCGTTCTGGGAATAGTTCGACTGCGAGGTCGATGGCCTCCGTCTCCGCAGCGAGTTAGTCCGCTCTCGAGGCTCTGTATTATTTTCCTTTGCGCGCGCGGCGCTCACCAGCTTGTCTTGAATGACCACGAAATCAGATTTAGTCAGACCTGCATACCGCCGTATGATGTCCTCAAAGTCTTCATCATCCTGCAAGCTACCTGGTGTAACGGAGGTCGATTTATCCAGATCGTGCCACCTGGACTGTTGCTCAACATCGCTGAAGAGGTCGACAGTTACATCTTTCTTTTGCTCAGCAGACCATGAGTGATAACTGGATCCAGTAGACTCCAGTGAAGACTGAGATGAGTTGGCCAATGCCGAAAAGGTAACAGGCTGAGAAAGTCCAAGAGAGAAATGCGAGGATGACTTGTGATGTCTTGATGAACGGACGGTGGCATGGTTGGAGAAACTTGGTGAGTCGTTTAAAGAGAATGCGGGAGAGGCGGTAGTGGACCGAGACTGAGTGGGAGTGGGGGACCGCATACTGCGGCTCGAGAATGAAAGTGAGGACCCATGGTTGATGACACCTGAAAGACTGGATGGGGAACGATTGTCTACGGGAGCAGGACTAGTCGAACGATTCCAAGTTCCAGCATTTGGCGCCTGAGGGTAAACAGGACTCTCGGGAGGCACATGCACTCGAACTGGCCGGTTTGCAGATTTAGATTTATCCGCATTAGATTGAAGATCAGTGTCCGTGCTTAGACTGCCATTTCTACTGTGACTGTGACTAGAAGAACTACCCCGCTTGCCGTGAGTGCGGTTGGAGTTAGAAGGTGTGCTAGAGGTTGAGTTGACATTCCAAGTGATGTTCGATGGAGTACCAGGTCGAGAAGATACGACCATGGGTCGAAAGGCGGAGCCTGTCAATGGAGATACGGGTTTCCTCCTGAAGGCGGATGACACAGAGGCTTCTTGGTCAGTACCACTCGCGCTCTCGCGTGGACTGTCCGACGAGTATTGACCACCAGCACTACGTGACAAAAATGAGCTTGCAGGTGGGGCCACGGATGGCGAGATGGGTCGTGGGGTGCTACGAGATGCGTCTGAACCTCGCCGGAGTAAACTTGAAGTGAAAGTCGTGGTGATGAGCGACGCTCCATTGACGTTTGGAAGTGTAGGTGACATAGCACGTGGAGTTGCAGAATGTGCACGCGCATCGTCAGAGTCAAATGAAGGATCACGAGGCGTCATAGGACGGGGCATTCCAGGGATATACCCTGGAAGACGAGGGGTAGGGGAGATGGTACCCGCACGACCTAATGGGGTTGGGGAAAAGCGTTGCCTCTCGTTGTCGATGTTCATATGTTTATCTGGTGATATCGCGGTTCCGCCTTCGTAGTCATTATGTGATTGAGTCTGACATCACGGTTCAGTATGTAATGCATGAAGAAATCAATTTCCCCACCGAAGCTCCTGACGTCGAATCACTAACTGGAGATGAAGCACTCGACTGTTCTATGTCACTCGACCGTGGAGCAGGATGTGCTGTTCTAGGCATGAGTATCTCATCCTCGGCCTCCTCTTCAAAGTCCCGTATGACACACTCTAGAGCAAGTTCAACGCGCTGAACGCTGACGGAACTGTTACTTGAGGGATGTGTGCTACATTTGTTGTTGTCCGCGAGCGCCTGAGAAGAAAAATCTTCGATAGAGGATATCAATGACGTAGAACGAGCCAAGGGAGTCTTATCGTTGGGGCTGGAAGGTACTGAAGATGCAGGACCGCTGCCTTCGGGCGTTGCAGGCCTCAAACTCTCGGAATAATTTGACGAGGGCTTTTCTCTGAGACTATGATCGGAGTCTGATGGTGTTGTGGAGGCTGCGCCACGGCTACTGCCGCTTCTTTGCGACACAGAGCGGAGATAGCTATACTCGCGAAACCGTCCAGATGCAAAAAGATTGTTGCTGTATCTCTTTGTTGAACGCGAGCTTGGCGATGGGGATGAAGTAACAGATGAAGCCGGATATGTAGTCGAAGTGGTCGTGGTGGATATATGAGAGGTACGTTCATGAGTGTAGTCGGATTCCATTCCCAGGTCGGTAGCATTAGCGCCAGAACCGCCCTCAAGTTTGCTACTCAAAGTGACAGCATTTTTGGTACGCATCCGCCCTAGCGTCTCAAGGATCATGTCCTCTTCCTCCTCTGATATCTGGTTTGGTACACCACGGGCTCTCTGTTCCGCAAACTTGAACCTGAGATCGTCGAGCGTAAGAGGATCGCCGGAGGAGGAACGGAGAAGCGTAAAACGGCGAGTAAGACTGGGTACCTGTATTGTGAGAGAGCTGTAAGATTGACAATACAAGTCTGTGACGCACTCTGGTAGTATGAGCGATGTCCGAAAGTCACTAGCAGGCGGAAGTGCTGGAAATTCCTTGTGCTCAGATGTCGGTGTGAACCAGCCTTCTTCGTCAAACGGGCGGCTCCTGTTAGGGTCGGACCTTTTGCTAGTAAGGCACGTTAACAATAAAAGTTAAAGCGAAGAAGCCGTTTAAACGCAGCGGTGAGGTGACGAGATATATGATACGTGAACGAGACGGGTAATTGAAAGGGCAGTAGAGAGCGGCAGCTAGGCTTACCGTAAACGATGCATGGTTTTTGCTGGCAGGAACCCTCGTTTAGTACACGAGGCAGGGCGCTTGGATTATTGGATCTCGAGAGTTTTCTGGGAAATGAGTGTGCAACGTGGTGAACACGAGTTGGTGTCTTTACGGAAGATATCAAGGCTTCTTTCGAACTGCTTTGAATAGGACTATCAAAAGATCCTAATGGACCTAGAGTCCACACGTAAAGCAAGATAACGGCGAGCGGAATAAAGGAGGGTGTGAGTTATATGTATGTTTTCGCTCATCCGAGCCCTCAGCGAGCGAGAGTGCAAGGGAATTGCCACAAAATTTTAAGCGGTGTATGCTCATCTTACTAACAGTCAGTCCATCCTGTTCTGAGTGTTCTCCGAAGTACTTTCGTCCAGCTTTGCAATAGAACAAATCATCGTTGAGTGTCCTCCACATTAATGCCAACGAAAGCCGCAACAACCCTGCCAAGCCCTCTCTTCGAGATTCAAGATTCTGCCAGTGGACCGATATCTAATGCCAACAGTGGCCAGCGTGTCTTCGTTCCAGGCCTCGTCAATGGCACAATCTGAATCTTACTCCCTTCGCCCCAACCCACACGAAATGAAGTAAACTGGTTTAAAAGTATGTAAATAATACACACGCGGGCTTCATGTCTGTGATGCCCGCAAGATACCGAAATTCATTTATGACGATCCCCAAATTTATCTTCTACTCAGTCCCCGTATATTAGGTCGAGTTTCCGTGGTAAGCGGTCTGCTACCGCCTGAGCCTACATTGCGTGTCTGACACCAGTAAACGTTTATTAGTATACTTTGTATTACACGGAAGAAGCCCTTTATGAAACAAGATAAGACGCCACTTACTTCTTGGTGTACTCCTTTGCGGTAGCTAAGAACTTTGCCTTGTCGTTCTTCAACAACTGGAAATAAAAATGGTTAGGGGTCTACATTAATCATAACCCAAAATCTCACTGCAGCGATTTCAGGCTCGAACGGATCGTCCGGGCTTGGATGATTCACTTTCTCTTGAATAACCACCAGCACTACAAATAAAACAAGGATCTATCAGCCGAACCAATTACAGAGGATGTTCCCGAGGTAAGTTTCACCTGTTGATAGCGTCACTGATGGCTTCCACTTGATGGGGTGAAAGAACTTGATTATGCTATCTCTGCGGGTGAAGGAACATTGGCCTCACCTCATCGCGAAGAATGGGGACGCAGATATGGCCTTCTTCGTTAATGCCGGGATGGTAAATCTTAGTTAAGAACGTGACCTAGTGATAGCGTAGATGAACCCCCACGTAAATGATACGAAACCGAAGCAAGAGCTATGAAAGTTATAAACTCAATTGAACTGATGGGCATAGTGGAACGTTTCAGGGTTCGACTCGGATGGATGGTATCATCATGATATACAATGACATATAAAATAGGTTGATAACTCACGCTCGGCGCCTTGAATGGAAAATTCATCGGGAGCTCGATCTTGAAGTGAAATGTGCCGTTCTTATATGGGCTATCTGGCTTGGTGCGCAGTAATGTGAATGAAAGAGGAGGAAATTAAATGCCACTAGTGGTACTTACAGAGCCCTTTACTGAACACTTCCAAACGAGCAAGTTATCTGCTTCTGGTTCAACTGTTATTCCCTAAAGGCCGCCAATCAGATAAAGTTACGTCCTCTCTACAGCGGGTTACATACATCAAGGGGCCTGTTTGTGATATCTTGGAGCTCCTTAGTAAACATCATCCAGGGGTGCGAAGGTCAAGTTCATGCCATCCTCACGAAAGAGAGGAAGAGTACCTTTTGAATTCGCCTGTAAACGATTAAGATCATGAATAAATAAATGGCTCGGCGATTCATACCTAAGAGCAGTCATCCTGGGTCTTCCAGGTTGTAGACCAGCAGCAAGTACTGACTCGGAGGCCAGTGACTTGACCAAAACGGAAATAACAACAAACTCAACCAAATCCAGACAGTCACGGTGCTTGAGCAACAATATTGTACTTTGTCACGCCTGTCATCCGCAGGCAATGGTAGCTGTTGCTGATTCAAGTACAGTAGACGGACCAAGCGGTTCAAGGCCATCTACGCCTTTGTCGGTTCCTTCAAAGAAACGCAAGGTCGCGTCTAATCCTGAAGCATCCCCTGCACCCAATGATCCAAACAACCCGAGCACAGCAGCCAATGTTGCTCTACCCACCCGAAATGACTTCTTCTCTCGTCCTCGTCTTACAATATCGCGGTACCCTACCTTCACCGATACTTCTTTAACGTACCATACCACAGAACAGCTTTGTATGAACCGTATGGCCTTCAGATACGTCCCAGCAGGGGTTTCACCCCCTGGATCTGTCCTCCCATGTCGAACAATCGAAAGTCTGCCCACAAGCTACAGAGTTAGCTGGGAGGACCGCAGCTCTTTCGTCAAGGTCACTCCTGATGGTCTGGAATTAATTGGTGAAAGAGGTTTCAGGAGTGCACGATGTAATGCACCCGTCCGTGAGGGCAAGTGGTATATGGAGGTTCGCATTGAGGACGGCGGAGGAGATCGCTCTACTCATGCCCCAGATATCAACATGCGTCAAGGAAGTCATGTCCGACTTGGCTGGGCCCGACGAGAAGCACCTTTGAATGGTCCAGTTGGCTTAGATGCATATTCGTATGGCTATCGTGACAGCAATGGTGATAAAGTATACCTATCACGCCCTCGCCCCTATGGTCGTCCCTTCCATAGTGGAGATGTTATTGGCATGTACATATCCCTTCCACCTCGATGCAAACCCGATCCCCGTGACAATCACGACCCCGCACATATTCGACGCGAACGCATCCCTATCGAGTTCAAGGGCCAGGAGTATTTCGAAAGTCTCGAATATTCTCAGAGCAAAGAAATGATCGCTCTTATGGACTTCTCCAATAAATCAAGTAATACAGCATCACTCCCATCCGCCTCTTCAAACAAGAAGGCTGCATCAACAAAAAACCTCCCAGACCGAGGCGCACGTCCTGGACAGGTACCAGAAGCTCCCGTTCTCCGCCCTCTACCAACCTTGCCAGACTCTTGTATCGCGTTCTTCGTCAATGGCGAATGTCAAGGCGTCGGGTTCGAAGACCTATTCGATTACCTGCCTTTGCGCACGACGCCCGCGTCGAGGAAGAAGGAAAAAGACAAGAAACGAGCGCGTGAAGGGGCCCCTCGGGAACATAAAGAAAACCCTTTTGATGACGGAACGCTAGGGTATTACCCATTCATTTCCCTATTCAACTATGCCCGCGTGCGCTTGAACCCAGGCCCAAATTTTGACTTTCCGCCTCCCCCTGACATAGACAGCGTGCTCAAAGACAAAGATCATAATGTAAATCAAGCTCAGACTTGGCGTCCCATTTGCGAGCGGTACCCGCAGTTCATGAAGGAGCAGTGGGATCTAGACGATCAAGAAGAAGAAGAGGCTGCTTTGGAGGCGGCCAAAAAAGCAGAGGTCGAGAAAACCGAGGCACAGAAGAAAGCGCAGAGGGAAAAAAGCAGACAGCAGACTGAAGCTCGGAAGAGGGCAAAGAAAAACGCAGAGCTACGAGGATCTTCGGTTATGAGTGCCCATGGTTCCACAACGGAACCTGCAGCCCCCAGTGGTGACCGTCTCGGGTCGTCTGTCTTAATTGCGTCTACATCACAAGCGACAGAGCGTGGAATGGATCAAATACACTCCCCTGCACCAACGGCTGCGTCAAGTGTTGATTTCAATCACGTCCCCGAAGCAGAGAGTGGGTACAACTCTGAGGTAATTGAGGGAGATGGAGAAGAAGAGCAGCATGATAGATTCGTAGCAGACGGCGATCATCACGATGACGATGACGACGACGACGACGAAGTGTTTAGGGAAGCTGCAAGCCCTTACCGTAAATCACGGACGCAAAATAATAGTTCTTCTGCCATGGACATCGACCTAGAAGATCTACTGTAATGCATAGATGTATATTATCATGTGTAATCACAAGAAACGTGAAACATGCAGAAGCAGTGACCTTCACTCCCGAGAGCGCGGTATGGCCCGAAAGGGTCGTTACTGAGCCGTGTGGCACGGTGTGGGAGGGTGGAGCCTTGGCAAGTTGTCGCATATGACAAATTTCAAGATAATTCAACTGTCCAGTTGCGGTGAGGATGAAACCAAATGTGATATGGGACTTGGAGTGGCTGTGTAAAGTCGTTCAGAAATGAGATCTCGATAACAAATCAGCGGTGGAAAACAATGTTGCACAGTTACAGATTTCGAACCGACCTTTATTCAACGAATAGATTGGTTGTGTGCAATCCACTTTGATGTCCAGAGCGGGAAAGTACTCCGGGGGCTGCAAGCATCACGAGGTAGTCTGAGTGGTGTTGACGACACGATCATGTAGGTGGCCATATCTTTTCATTAGGGCGTTCAGCCCACGTCTCCCAAACATGTCCATCCATGCGGGGGTTCCAGTGAGGATCATAATAGACGGCGCAAAAGAGACGGCGAGCTTGAACATGTGCAAACCTATGTCAACATCCATCAGATCAGGAAGTTTCCATATGAAACAGAGAAACCCACCACCACATGGCAAGGACGAAAACAATCTGTAACAGAACTCCCACCCAAACCAGATCACGATGGAAAGAACCATTTTCACCAGTGATGGTCGGCTAGTTGCGAAAGTAATAAGATGCGATCATATTAAATGTACCCTTTGTCTTACCAAAAGCCCGCTTCGGCCTTCGGCTCTCTTGGTATATTTGTGCATTAAGTTACGCTTACACTCTTTCGCCGATTCGATACGAAGGGTCCGAGCTAATTGATTCCGAGAACGCCGCGCTACCCTTGAACGTTCTTCGAGTTCCTTGGAGTAGCTCGGGTTCAATGCGAGATTATCAGGATATCTAGAGTTCCTATCAATCAGCATTTTTACGAAATCTTAAGCTTACAACATTACCTGTCTTCATCACTCAGCCCACTAGCCCATTCTCGGAGCGTTTGTCGTATTTGAGCTAGGGCTGCAGTACGACAAATAGGCGGACCATCATGTACGGCCATTGATGGGCGTTCAAGGACATCTTCCTGAACTTCTGCTCCCCTTGTATCGATGATGCGGATTTCATTCTTGGTTGAGACACGAGGAGTACGAGTTTCAGCTAATATTGAAACACAAATTGCGTCTCCCGCGTCCCCGTTCGCAATGGCCACAGGAAGTTCGTCAATCATTTCTCGACCAAATGCATCGACAACCTTTACGCTGAAGGTTTTTCTCTGTGAACGTGATGATGATGGGTTGGCACGAGAAGTAGGCGTCATGTGGTGTTCAGGAATTACAGGCCTATCTAACACCGGATCGTCTACGGCATCACCTTGAGAGGAACCGTTAATTCTTGTTTTGGGTACCTTCCCCGACCGCGATGCATGATCATCAGGCAGAAAGCTAAGCGCAGGCATGGGCATGTCAGCGATGGTACGTGGCTCTTGGTGTTCAACTTCGGCAGTCGACGCTTCTGATTCCGTCACATCAAAGCGCACTTTGAGAATATTCTTTTTTGCTCTGATAGAACCAAACTTGGATCGCTCGTTAGACCAATTCTGAGTTGTGGTCGACGACATCCACGCGCCTGGGGGCGCTGGGGTGCGTACATGAAGAGATTTAGCACGTGATAGAGGATGTATTGGCGTGAATAGGTCATTGTCATTGCCTGTCGTGGCCTCAGACCTTGAGCGCCGCTCGGGTCCAGGGTTAGTTAGAGAGAGTGGCATCCATGATGATGATGCAGCCGGAGTCAATTCAGACGAGGAGACTGGAGGTGGCGATGTCACCCTCGGAGCGTGCTTGAGTGGAATGGGCGTAAGAGACCACGCTCCGGGAGGTCTCGAAGTCTTCATCGTGGTGTAGTTCAGATGAGCGAAACTATCCTCATCCACTCGTACAAGGGTGATATTTGTTTCGGGTCTCTCTACCTCAGGACCATTCTGAGAGGCGGAACTGGTCAGTGATGGTGTTCCACGAGTGGAAGAGGGTGGCATCGTCTGCCCTTCACCCTCAGACCCAGCAAACTTTAATGGAGAGTCTGGGACAGAATGGGGCGAGGCAGCTGAAGTTGAGACAAGGGCTCTGGTTTGAATAGATGAACCACTTTCTCGTAATGTCGATGATGGTGGAGATACGTTGATATCTATTGCAATGAGATGCTAAAGGCAATCATAGGGAATTGACGTACTAGAACCATTATCCTCATTGCCACCGAGACTTTGCCTTCTGTCCTTTTGCCATTCCCTAGCACGGTTGACAACAGGGGTAACATCCATCTCACTCATATCGAAATGTTTCCACCCCGTCTCATGAAAGAATATCTTCCATTGGGTGAACTTGATGATGGATGTGCGAGTAAGGTGCGGAGGCGTGCTACTGAAGTGTTGGCGAATATCACAGAAGACGGACTCGCGGCTGGCGTAAAATCAATATCGCTGCTTTCCTGAGCAGGACCTGGTGTCTGGTGGAGGAGCTTGAGACGGGGATTCAAGAAGCTCGGGGGTGATGAAAGAGCCCCCATGATTGGATCATCGGTGGCGGGCGCATGCGTTTTGCAATGTTGAGCCCTTGAGGTCCTTTGCTATGTTTCAGACTTTCAAATTTTCATGCACATGGCTTGTGTGGATAAATTAGGAATTGTCGCTTGGTTTCGACTCTTCGAGTCTTGTCCATGTCAGGCCTTGAAGCGCTTCAAGACTGGGGAAAACTCTAATAAGCATGCCATATTTGATGATGCTGGTCAGAAGTTTCGATTCTGAGATGAGTCTGATCGTGCTTCTGGCAGTCGCTGGGGTGATATTGTGCGTATTATTTCACGACATAATTAAAAATAGAAATAGTCCGAGCAAGAGAAGATTGTACGTTAGTGATACAGTCCAGGTAAAAAAAAATGAATACAGGATGGGCTCATAAAGGGACAGTGAGAATATCTCGTCTTGAAATACCAAGTGTCACGTTCCAGGCAACCACTTGGGGGGAGGACTTCGGACTGGATATCTGGGGTGCCATCATGGTGAATATTTCTGATGCAGATTATACGCTTACCCAAAGCTGACGCCAACCCCTTTATTCATCTCGACACGGATGTCAAATTCTAATTCCTGTGTCTCAGGATCGCACGAGACCGCACACCAATTCCGTCGCCCCATTATATACTTGTTTTGGAGGCGAATGTTGCCATTTGGTTCCTTCGTAAAAACAGGAAGCTACAAGAATTACAGCGTGAAATATCTGCAAATCATTTGTGATTCGTGACATACCATGGTTTCATCAGTTTCTGCATGATGCAGCGTTTTGTGAGTCTTGGTTGCCAACGTAGATACCATGGCGATCACTCCATTCGAAGGCCTTCAATTGGCTCAACATGCTGCATCATGCACAATAGACGGCAGTATCACTTACGGTGCGTTGACGATCGCACCTGAATCAGGATTGAGCTTCGGAGTTTAAGAGGAAGTAAAAGAACATACTTGTCACCACATTGATCATGTATCTATAATCGGTTTCAGGCGGAACATCTATCGTCCGGTTGTTCTTTCCTCCACTGCTGCGGACCAGCGTTTTAAGAACCCCTACGGCTGCGCAGTGCACGTCGCCAGAAAGAAACGAAATACGCAAACTTTTCATTCTTGCTATTCCTTGCATCTGTTGAATGAACCAGTTACGCTCTTTCTGAAAGGCATATCCATATCCTTGTTAAGTTGGAGTCACACGCGACACTGCTTTCGAACCTTGTGACACTTTGCGGTCCAGTGGTCATTCTACCCAGGCCATCAGCCGCATTAACAACGCGTCGTGGGAGAGTGACATACCAAGTCATCTAGCAACTCAACGTCCGCGTTGAATTTGTTCACAAAACTACTGAATCCTGCGGCTCCGCTGCGTCCAAGGGCAATCAAAGGATTCAACATGGAATCTACTGCAGTATCAAGGAAAACCATTCTCGGATACGCAATAGGGATGCCTGTGGATCAATATGAGATAAAATTGTAATCTCATTAAAGACCGCACCAAGTTGTAAAACAAGATGTTTTACGTTCGAGGGTAGATACCCGATTCGTTCAAAAGCCTTTTGGTACTCGAACTCGCTGCAGACCTGACTCCTTTTTCTCTCCGCGCTTGTAGCGGCCATGCATTAGCATATATGCCTCCAGACAGCGTGATACAGTAACCACTTACCGACAGTCCAACATGAGAATATACACATCGGGCCCCAGGTAAGACAAAAAAGAATGTGACGGTAAACCAACATAGGGGCCTTGAGCCCCCAAAATAAGTGACTTGAACATATGCTTCCCTGTTCTATCATCCAAGTTATCATATAGAGCTGCGACAATGAGGTCAGTCTATGAGAGATTTATGGCAATCCGCAACACACGATTGATGAAGCATTGAAAAAGTAGATAGAAGAAGTAGCCTCGTACTCCGATGCTAACGATGTTATGAACAGGCGATTTTTCCGATGAATGAAAGCTACTCACTGTTTGAACACGGGAGACTGTTGAAGCTCTTCAGGATCTGTAGGATAACAGCATCACAATTAAGAATTGATCAACAAACTGTAAGTCACGTACAACTCCCGAATCCATCGATCTTGAAACACGCGAGGTTGGCCAGGGTCAAGGGAATGGGACGTAATCACACGCACCAAATCTACAAAGGTGTATTGATTGGTCAAAAATTACAGTTGCATACATCAGTGGCTTACCGTGGTCATCTGCAGATACCACATGAGTGTGTGATCAATTATGTCTAATTCGCATATCTTACCACACATATTCAACATTGGACTGAAAGGAATGGGGTTAGTCATGAACAACAGGGCATATCCATGATTTTCTGGCCTACGCACATCGAGCTATTCGCCCTTGCGAACGCCCCCATCCTGAAAGAGCTGCAGTAGTGGTTGAAGAAAAAACGATCGATGCATGAGGCAATTTCACTTGTCAAAGGGATAATTTTCTTTGTAGAAGGCTTTGCCAAAATCCATTCTTGCATTTCGGGTTCTCGAGTCAACCTAACAGAAAGGTGTGAATATTCAGGATGGCAAAGGTGCATAGACGCATACGAATCGCAGTATAATTGATCGCCTCCTCCCACAAGGACATGGAACGGTCGTTCGACATGCTTTCGCAACAGATCAATCCACATAGGGTCATAACCACTCTTGAACCCTGGTCCTCTGAAGTCGTCCGGATTTATACCAGCGCTAAAACCATTACACTAAGAACAAATGAGAAAATATGCAGCAAATAGGTTGTGTTAATCTTACCGAGTGGGCTGCCCACCGCATATTCTGATGACGAGCAGGTACGAAGAAGGACATTTGCATGCCGCCATTGATACGATACTTGATGCAGATTTCATTGACACCTAGCTGTATCTGGATTGCGAAACGCCAAAACGTGAAGGTGCTGTACACGTAGTATGTCTCAGCGTTCAAAGATTCCTTACTACTGTATGGTCGGCTGCACTCACCCACCATTCCCTGAATAGACATAAATCTCCTGACCAGTTACATGTTGGGTCTGATCATTCCTCATGTTTCCTTTTCCCTTGTAGTCGCCGAAGTATGCCTCATTTGTGTCATGTAACTGCGCAGATGGTCCGGCCAGTGCAGTAGCGTGAGGATCTGCGGGGTGCGGACCAAGGTCATAACCCGGATAAGAACCCTGTGTGCTTGGTGAGGGTCGGGCAATCTCCTCAGGGTCCCACTGATACATTAAGACTGGGAAGGGCTCGTAGGATGATCCCGAATCGGCAGCTGAAAGGGTTATAGGTCAAACGCTTGATTGACCGGTCACAGGCATAAGTGAAAACTTACTGACGATAAGAGCTGCACCTCGCCAAAGACCATTTTCGTCAACTGTATCGTATCGCAAAAGGGGCCCAGCCATAAACTGAAGGTAGGGTTCCATTCTGGCCAGTCTCTGTGCTCTAGAGCGTTCCACAGGAGGCATCTGAGCCAAGGAGATGCCAGAACTACCAGACGCCACTGAACGCTCGATAGAATGGTTAGTGCTAGAAGCGTATATATTTGGGGCTGCATTGTCGGCGAAATACTTGGGAGGAACAGGAGACAGTGTACCAGGACTCGGGGATGACAAGCGTGATACACCGAAGCTACCAGCCTGAGTGCGCCCGCTCCCATCAGGGAGTGGTTCAATCTCTTCTACAGGTAAATATCTCCCGTCTGGTCCCCTCTGAATTTCAGAAAAATGGCGCGCTTCCTGTATAGTTCTCTGTGTAAGTTGCTTCCAGGACAACCTGAAGCATGAAATATTACCCGCCTTACGAGCCTGACGCTGAGCATGCCAGCCCACGGTGTCCATGATATGTGAGGTCGGGTCGTTTGGTGACGAGTAGTTCTACCAATTCCAGATGACTACTATGATCCGATGGCACATGGCAGTGCTAGACTAACGTACGTGCTGTGGGATGGTTACAGTACTTATCGAATATAGTCTCTTTGGTGTTAAAACGTACATGTGTAGCTGTATGATAAGTAGTCCCAGGAATTAATTGGATTTTCAGGTAGAGATATGTGTAATTTGTCTAGTAGTTAGCCAGCGTGTTCCACAATCGTTGTGACCAATTTGCCATTCTGTACCACTGTCTTCAGCATCTCGGGCATGGCCTGCTCTTCAAAGACACCATCTTCTTCCCCTTCGACTGGCAAGCTGACATTGATTGCGCTGCACTTCGCTGTAGTGATCTCAACATCAAAACACTGCTTCGAGAGGTAAATCTGCCCCGAGTCTGTCGAGTCAATCTGTATAGTAGGTGCCACTCCTGTAATTTGCAGGGCAAACGATGGAGACTTCGTGATGGAGACAGAAGAAACCACAGATTCGACTAGCACAGAGGTTTTCGTGCAATTAACTGTCATGGATTTTTGAGTAAAATGTTGTTAGACCAACAAGTAGACACTGACCCAACGTGACAGCGTTGACTTTCCCCTTGATAATGACAGTCGTGTTCTTGCAAGCAAAGAGGTTGATCACTTGGGTGATCTCTGTGTTGGCGACCTCCAAAGCGGATTCATTTTCTTGATATTCCTGCATAACTCATTAGATGAGCCACCTCATTTGAAACTAGATACTTACAATGATCCATTTATTACCCTCTAGTGCGAATTTGGTAGGCTTCTTGCCCATCAAAGCCTGTGGTTTGGTTGGTTTAACAGGTTTCTTAACAGCTGTCCGCATAGTGAGAAAAAATGCTGTGACGAGTGCAAGATAACTCACCCACTCCGCTACTTGCAGGGACGACGCTTCCAGCTCGCAGTGAAGGGTTCTTGTGTGTCATCTCACTTTTGTCAACTTTACGTAACCCCTTGTTACGTCCGCGCCGCGGTTCAAGTCCGCAAATACAGCAGCAACCCCACCAGCAGGTGCTGCAGGGGAGAATGATGATCCAACCTGAGGCGGCGGCCCACTGACTGGCTGTGAACGAGACGATTTGTACTCTGAGACCAGGATGCCCTGCAGGAAGTGTTTATGATGGTTTGTAATTCAATGGCGAATGAATGCTCACGCTGGCATTCCAAACAAGACCAGTGGTGTGGAATTCCATAATATAGCGCTTCATCCCGTCAAGAACCCCATTAAATGCCCGAACCCACTCCGCATGCCTCGGGTCCCTAGAATAGACGTCAACTTAGACCATTTCAATAAGATGTTGTTCACACTTTTCCTTGAAATCCTTGAGTATCCTGTTCGCATAGTATGCGGTACTTTCCTTTATCTCATTCACGTATGGTCCTGGTTTGGGTTCCTGCAGGCCATCGTCATTCAACAGGTATTTTGACGTGTCAAGATCATACCACAGTGACCCATCCAACGAAAGCAGTCCCATCTGCAATGACAGTGAAGTGATTGAACCAGTCTCGCTCCTTTCTCGCAGCCTCTTTAACGCGAGTCACGGATTCAATACCTGCTTGGAGTGGCGAAAGGATTTCGGCGAACGACTTCTGATCGGGCTTTCTGCATGCTGCGGCCTGGTGAAGTACAGACCGCAGGGTAGCCAGAACTTTTGCAAATAGATCAACCTAAGAAATGCAGATCTTCAACATGAAACATCGCAAAAAATCACGGAGGTATATGACCTGCTCATTCAGTGGAGGAGGCGCGATGGCTTTATTGATCTCCAGAAAGGGTTTAAGCTTCCCCTCTATAACAATCTCATCGTATGCAGTGACTGTCCGTGGCACTGCTGCTTGCACCTCAATTGCAGGTGGGGTGGTGGCGGTGGTGGCGGCGGCGGGGGTGTCAAAGCCGACGGAGTTTCGACAACGGCTGCGCTAGTAACAGTGCTGGTACTTTGTCGTTTGAGATGTCCTGCACTCCTGGAATCTTCTACGTCTTCGAGACGCGATGTAATTGCTTCGAGTCTAATCGCACATTGATTGATGTCAGCATAGAGCTGGCTCCTACATATCAATGATGCATACCGCTTGATGAGAGTGGCCAGTGAGTACAGCCCTTGAGCAGAAGATGTCATATTTAATCCCCCCGACACTAGTGAGTTCCAGATACAAGACGTCTTCGAGACCCTTGCGCGCGGTGATACGTGTAGGTAGTAAGATGTGTAATATGGTGAGAGCTAGGAAAGCCTGTACGACTTCTCCGGAGTATTCCGCAGCGCCGCCCACCACATCTATCAAATTAATTGGCGATGTGACAACATTAATGTGTAGCTACTAAAACTCCAGTTCCTGGCTCAATGGGTACTTAGACGGATATAGCAGCAGTCATTTCATCACATATAGGCCCCAGGGTTCATCACTTATCCTGCCTGTGTTTCCAGGCAGTCTTTCTCTTGCGCTCGTGCGCTCGCCTTCTTCTTCGCCTTCTTCCGTCGTTGACGTTCTCTTTCCTGTTGCTTCGCGCGTTGCAGTTCACCCTTTGATAGGCCAGGGTTGTGTAGTTTGTCCAACTAAACGAATTTAATCGAAGGTGCCGGTGTTCGACAGATATAATTTGAACTGGTTAGCCTATCTATGTAGGCGTAACAAGATGCTCAGAGACACACGCCTTTTGCAAGAGCCACCGCCTAGCGAGCATGCGATTTATTTGAAGTGATCGAGTTTCCTGACATGCTACACGAAAACCAGTGGGTTTATGAAGAAGTTGAACATTATTCTGGGTCTTATTGATAGATTGTCCGCCGGGACCACTGCCTTGATTGTAGGTCAGTGAATGCCCTAAATAATTCGCGTTTTATGTTTCACCCACCTCTAACGAATGATTCCTCGATATCCTCCTCACGCAACTCCGGAATCTCTCGATCTTTGTGAGCTCTCCTAAGAGCGGAAAAATTGCGCGGCGTATTGGCGCTATGCTGAGCAGCAGATTCTATGCTATAGGTTAGCTTAGCGACCTACTGCACACCTTTGGACAATAAAATAAACCTTTGCTCGCCCTTCTCTAATTTTCGTGCTCGTCTGCTGGAAGGCATGGGAGGCGGATTCTTGATACTCTCATTTTCACCAACTTCAGTGTCCTTCGTGAACTGGAGGCCTAATACACGATTTAGTGACTTCAGACGAGTCCAACCGCAGATTACATACTCCAAGCATCTTCTCCATCTTGGGTTTGTGTTCTGCGAGCTTGTACAACATTTCTGCGCAGCATAGTTGCGAGCTCACGGGCGAGTTGAATTTTCCCTTCGACTAGTTTCACGTCATTCTGCACGGAGCTGTCCAAACACAATGTTTCTGTCCGCATCCTGTGTCGGAATGCTGAATTGAATTCCTAAGTTTGGGATTATTACCATTGAGTGCGTACAAACCTCGTTGCATGGGCTCGTCGCCTGCGAATCAGGGTGAGATAGTCCATAAAAGATACAAAATGACCAACCATGAAACGTAGAAGCTGACGCTCGTAGCAAGTCACGATATGCTGAGCGCGCACCTGCTCTGAGGGCTGGCGTAACAGACATTTGGTTGGATAAGTGTCGAAAGCCTACTTACACTTTTGAGGCAACCTACCGGGAGGCTCCGATGTCGATCAACACACATTCCAAAAGGGGACCGAGCAACAATTAGGGCGTAAGACGCGCCCCTTTTTTGGACGCGTCGCGTTCCGGCTCATATGAGGAAAACATGTCTTCTTCCTGCCTGCCCCATAAATCGTCCAACGGACCAATAAATAAAAAATCGAGGTCCTGTAGGAAGCAGCAGTTGAATGCGCGTGCTCCAGCGCGTACGCAGTGAATATATGTGCAGTTCCTTGAGCATAACTGCCATTTTTAAGGATCAATATCTACTGCACGCTTGTGCGTTGCATTTGCTGCTTTTTTCAAAGACTCATCCCCTACTGTTCCCAACTTCACTCACCAGACAAAATAACTACCTAGCGGGACCCTCTACGTAGAGTAAATAGCGTCGATAAACCTATCTCAAATATTGACTCACGTGACTCGCGCGAATTGAGTTTGTTGACTGCTCAACGCGCCCTCGGAGTTTCAACACATCCCTCTCTCAAACCACTACCATCTCCAATCCATTTGTTTCCGCCAGTTGCTCTAGTTACTTCTGAGCATTGCAATTAGCACGGACAGCAAGAATAACACTTACTGCGCTTACTGCAATCGCTTGCAATATGTCTGCAAAGAAATCCACTGCAACGAAATCGGCTGCTAAGAAGAGCAGGGCCTCTCCCACCCACCCATCTTGGGTAGATATGATCAAGGTCAGTCAGCCAATATTCTAGCGTTCTCATCTCCTTCCTATACTTCTCCTTCGTCGGATGTCGAGCATCACAGACAGGGTGAGGCATCCGCACCCAGGGGTACTATAAAAGGCAGGCCCCAGGGGGAGGATACGCAACCGCGGGTGACATTCGTTTTTTTGTCTCTCAATGACTTCAGGGACCTCGCGTCATGCATTTTTACATTGTACAGCACGCTAGAAGGCATAGAGGAACTTTTCTGACATGATATATTGCTAAATAGGAGTGCATTACTGCCAATCCTGACGACGCTCGCGCTGGTGTCTCCCGTCCCCAGATTAAGAAGTGAGTTTAGACATTCGTGTTAGATAGAGGGATGTTTATAATCTCATAGATTCGTTGAGGAAAAATATAACCTCACCATGGACAACGCTCAGCTGAATCATTTAAGCAAGGCCATCGCCACTGGCTTCGAGAAGGGAACTTTTTTTCTCCCCAAGGGTAAGAAAATTATTGCGTAGGTCTCTCACAGTCCTGATGGCTACTACATAGGACTTGCTGGTCGGGTCAAATTTCCTCCCAAAACCTCAAGGGCCACCGACACCTCAGCCTCTAAGGAGGTCCGTGCACCTACTGACTTTAACACGTGATGTGGTCATTAACGTAGTGAGAGTAGAACAAGCCCGCGAAGGCTGCACCCAAGGCGGCTAAGACAGCCACTAAGGCACGTCCCGCCAAGACTGCCACTACGAAGGCCACAACTGCAAAGTCCAGTACGGCCAAGAAGCCAGCTGTGAAAGCGAAGGTCGTGCCAACTGTCAAGGCCGCCGCCGCTAAGAAACCTGCTCAAACTGCCGCCAAGTCTTCAGCAACGAAATCTGCCGCTTCTACTAAGGCAAAGGCAGTTCCTGCAAAAAAAACAATGGCAGGCAAGAAACCTGCCCCTGTTAAGAAGACTACTTCAGCATCTAAGCGCGGTACCACGAAGAAGGTCGGATCACTGGTATTTTATGCATTTCGCGAGTCCCTTACTTTTAATGTTTCTAGGCTGTGACTGGAACGAGCGCGCCCGCTAAAGCGAAGGCTGCAGCCACCAAGAAGACCACCGCAAAGAAACCCGCAGCGAAAGCAAACGCCTCGACAACGAGTAAGAAGAAGGTATGCAAATAACTTAAATACGCTGTGATTGTCGTGACTTGACTTGTTCATCAAGGTCACCAAGAAATAGGTGATTCCCCATCCGTCATCGATGATATGCTTGTTCTCCTGATCTCGCGGTACACTAAGGTGTAGAATTTTATGGCTACTCTACCTCCTCCATGCACTTTTTCTCGCACCTCTGATTGCACCTTTCTTATTTCTCGTATTTGATTTGTATTGTAATTTATTGGGTCCCCTACTACCTACCCGTCTCTCGACTATCAAATCAGCAATTTCCGTGTATACTGGGGCTTCTCATGATCAATTCTTGATTCAAACACATTGCGACGTTCCACAACAAGCAAAGATTCGATAAATTAGGGTCGTGGCATAGATCTGGGGGTGTGACGTGGAAGAGAGCATTCGCATTTGATCCGGTGAAGTTGACCGGGCATATGCCAGTAAAAGACTCCGAATGTTACCAAATTGGTTGTTTCAGTGGCACAGTGCGACAATCAGTCACGGCGAGGAGGGATATGTCCAGACAGCGAAGTAGCATACAATCGCCCTATTCTTACTCGCACCAGCATCAGCTATCCCGCTCGGCCTATCCTACGTTTCTCTCTTTACACGAAACAATCAAGCTGCAATTGACATGGGCATCCAGGGGTATCCTTGAAGCCTTTCGGTGGGACGTCGTTGTGAGGACCGCTACAAGGTATCTTTCATCCATTTACTGTCTCTGAATTTTGTCATCCTACACACAATTCCTTGGAAACCTTACAGCGACCCTGAAATTCGCTCAAATATTCTCAAGTCGTTACTACTCAATTCGTTATCCTTGACCTCCATTTACGCGTTCGACTTGCTTCTACAACCTCTTGTGCATAATCATCCAAGCTGGCTTCACCGCAATGTCGGATGGTTCTATCGTGTCCTTTGGCTATTCCCGGTCGTCGGAGTATCTTACTATCTCAATGTAAGTCTATAACCTCATCTATAGCACCTACTTCAGCCAGACACAATCATTTTACCAACTTCTTCCATTCAGAGTTCCTGGTGCAATCTTATCGCGAAACGGTCCTTTGTCCTCAAGCATGGGAACCGTGCAGCACATCAGCAGCCAGTTACTTATCACAGTATGCTGACCATGCTCGCGACATCTGCATATCGTGCCGTCATGATTCTCACTTCTGTCATCATGTCGTTGGCATTGGGATCAATACCATTTGCCGGATCATGGATCAGCTTCGCATTTATGTGTTGGGTCAACGCGTCAGTATATTACTGGTTGATAAGAGGCGCTTCTGACCTTCCTTCAGGTATTATTGCTTCGAGTAAGTTGCCATGGCCCAGAGATGACTGCTCTCACTGAAAATCGGGTACCTCAGGTTTGTCTGGGTGGCGCGTAATTCGTCCTTGGCCCATAGAGTGCGTCATCTGGAAGAACGCTGGGCATACTACTTCGCATTTGGTTTTCCATCCGCTGTGGTCTGCACGTGCGGAAGTGGACTGGCGAATGCCGCATTTTTCGCACTCATGTTCCCTGCAGTATGTCACATAATATGGATTCCTTCCTTCCTATAGTCGTGCCGTTGATTTTTACCGATGTCCAGTTCATCATCATGGCCATGCATGCACGACCCGTTCCGCAGGATCCTTACAATCCTGCACCCTCCACGGAGTCTACGAACACCGTGCGGTTTCCCTCACCACTCATTCCGATCAGGATGCCGATCTTTACGATCGTTATCTGGCTGAATGATCTCATTGTCAGGGTGCTGAGTGTCGGTGGCAGCGCCGGTGTTCGACGCCGGAGAACGACAAGCGACATAGCCGAACAGGCAGAAGAAGGGACAGGCCTTGAATTAAGAAATATCGGTCGTACAGCGAGAGAGCCTTCCACTATTGTGCACGCAAGGAGTTCTCGAGATAGACTACTGAGTAATGGAAAGGCATCTATCACTGGGAGGCGCAAGAAGGACTAACTGATTTTTATGGTGTCATGGTCATGATCTTACAAGCAACTTTGACTCATATGCCATTAGCTAATAACATACGCAATTTTCACGATCCTATGCTTCTAGGAATCTATACCCCTTTCCTGACTTTCACGTTGGTAAGGAAAGGCTCTAAACACATTCCCAGACGTCAGCGTTGCAGAAGCTTGACCATGCAGCACAACTCCAAGTACACATCATATCTCCTAACTTCCGTGGAATCGTAATCCTTGCCGTAACAGAGTCAGACTCAAGATGCATGCGTTCAAGGATGCAATGTTCATTCCTGCGCTGGCAAGGGAGGTGCGAAAGGAAGCAGATTTGTTCTAGGGTTACTGGTACCTTTTGACTTGAAGCAACTCGGATGGCTTCTCATCAGTCTTGTGCAGTGCAGCCTTTCCATGACACCGAAGTACTTGCAATAGAGACGGAGAGCTACTCCCTGACGATACAGGTTGACATTGGCACGCTCATATCAGGACCAACGTCAACTTATAGCCGAATACTACACAAAATCTGAAGGAAATATGACATGGTATATTGATCGAGCAACCCTGAAGATGATGCAGTGATGGAAAAAAAGTCGATGAAAGTCATTAGGTAGTTTGGAAGGCCTGCAAGATAATGAACGCGAGAAAAGTCCGTCCACGATAACTTTCTATTTCTAATCGCTGAGTACCACTATGGAGTAGCGGCGCATGCATCGATGAGCGTTTGTATACAGAAGAACTGTGACTTACCGATTAGGATGTCTCTTGGAAGTCTTCGCTCGTCAACCATCGAGCATTCAATAGCTTCCCAATGTGCGTAGGCAAGTACCCCATTCCTTTGCGGCGGATACCAAAAAGTGCTTTCAGCATAGGGATAGGCGATTGTTGGAAGGTGTTAAAGGAATCTACAGTACGAGGCCTATGCTCCGGTTTGATGAATCCATCACTTTGAATCTCAAAGACACCTTGATATTTGAGATCTGCAGTGTAAATCCCCAAGAGGCGACACAACTTCACGTATGCACGCTGGTGAGGAAAGTATAGTTGTCCAGCAAAGACGTTGAGCTGGCGGATGAGAGTGTCATCTGGCTTCCATCGCGCGGGAATTGATGGGGTGATGTAAAGGCGCAAGTCGTCGCATGCCTTCATCATCTTGATGACGCGAGGTGTATAGGCATGCAAGTGAACTCGCTCACTTGCCCGAATGTCAGGTAATAAAACGTTAACCTCGAAGGGGCTGACAATGACTAGCACCTGCGCGCCGGATGCTGTACTCGAAAGAATCCAGTTAACTGGGCGTGTGTAGTTATCCGTTTTTTCTTCGGTCAGTACAGTTGTGACGAAATCCCTTGAGGCAAACACATCCCGTGACCACGGTTGGCGCCCAGAGAAAGCAGCTGAAGTTGTGGTGAGGGTATCGAAAACGGCAGTGAATGCACGAGATCCATCCGGCATGGTGCCTGTTCGGATGAAGCACCGGACGTCTTCGTCGATGCTATGTGTAGCAGCCAGCACCGGTGGTGGTCTCTCTACCTCGCTCTCGCGCTCAATCTCATGCACCACTTCTCTCTCCTGCTCTTCGTCTAGGTGGCCGTCAGGCGAAATGCCTAACCCGAGGCTGCTACATCTCTTCAGAAGATCTTCGTTTAGTAATGTCTGTGGCGTAGATGTATCCGCAAGAGCTGGAGCGTATAGCTCTTCCAAGTGCTTGGCCTCTGGTTGTAGCCACGAATGGGCGAGTTCGGTGGACGTAATATTGCCAGATAAAAACGACGACCATGCACTGTGACGAGACTGATAATCCACTCCATGCTGAAGCCATTGTGAAGCACGATGTTGAATATCCGAACATGTTTCAGTCATCGCCCACACGAGGATATCCGACACTTGAATATCTTCATCAGCTGGCTTATTGTTCACGGCTCGGATGTTGCGATCTATCTCTGGAGGTGCGAAAAACATGACTGAGTGGCCGTGACCGAGCTTTCTCATACGCATGCAACCTAGTAATATGTTACTAAATGCCATCAATGAACGTATACACCGCGTCCTCACCTTGAACAAGACGATCCTTGGTGACCTTTGGCCCTAAGGTGACAGCTGCTCGGAATCCCCGAGGCAACTTCACGTCCGTTCCTCTAGTGTGTTCATCGTCTAAATACAACACACACTGGTCCACTTGCCGAGCAAAGGAAGATGCGGAGAATGATTCTACAATGTGATCCTGAGTGCGCACCACAAGCTCATCGTGTTTGTTAAATAAATCGCCGCTTGAGCATCTTGATTAATGTCAAGCCACATCTTCGCCACCTCGTCATTAGGCAAATCAAGCACTTGTGCCCCCACGTCGAGTAGGACGCGTATTTCTGGCGATTGCTTTGCAATGGCGTTGAGGAGCTCTCCAGCACCTCCCCCGACAGCAAGCGAATCGTAATAATTATTCTCTTGCCGCAATAGGTGACTGAGGACTCTGGCGTTCGTACCGCGCTGGTGGTCTAGTGGATGCTGGGCTATGGTGGTTGGTAGCAAGTAGCGAAAGTCGTTTGTTCCACTGAAGCCTGTGGTAGGCAACCCAGAAGACTTTCGCTCTGCGAGATCCCAGGCAGAACAAGATAACTTGTGTGGAAACTCCTTGGCTTCCTTTGGAAGGACAAACTGAGCCAAGAAGAAGTCTACGACGGCCTTGTTGCGCCCGAAGAGAGGTACCAAACAATCGGTGAATTGTTCAGTAGACTCCATATTGATTCCACTAAGGTGTTGCAGGTTATCTGGAAGCGAATCTGAAGACAACTCTTTGGTCCACGTCTCATATTCCAATGCGGGATTGTCTTGCTTGAATAGTTGGCGGAAGCAGAGGTCACTTGTTTTTCAGTGAGGCCTCCGTAGTAGTACGAAAGACACGTGAGTGCCACTGCGATATCCGGATGTCCAAATTCTGCGCGAGTTGAGGGAACATCCTTAGCACGGTAAGGCACGGCGAGCATCGTGCGTTGAGGATCTAGACCGTAATCTACGCGCCATCGCCGGTCCTTCAGCGTGTATATTAATATGCCGTGTGCGAGGAGTCCTCGAATGAGTAGTAGTCCATTCCACAGACTGGACCCAGCGCAATAGCTCCGGACATTGCGAAGGAGCTGCGGGTCAATAGTCGAGAGGGTGAGATACTTGCGAATAGAGTCTTTCATATGAGGTGGCACATGTCCGAATACGAAATTTGGAAGGTCACCAGCAAGAATGTCGTCACAAACTAGCTCAACCAATCTCTCGCCTGCGCAAGCGTCCAGGATTCTGAGTGGGAACCCGATAGCACCTGCACAGAGCTCTACTCCAAGAGGAAATTCTTGGTGAAGGAGGTGTGCATGTCTTGCCACGAGGGTCATCACCTGTTGTGTTGTGGTCCATCGATCAGGATAACCTTCCAAGTGCTGTTGGTTGCCCATAGTGTAGACGAGTTGGAAGCGGACATGCAGCAGTTCATCACTCTCGTCCAGTATGTCACGAGTGTACATATCAAGCCACCGCTGTGTATTCAGCAGGGGCATGGCCAACTCTGCTGAGGATCGTCCAACCGCATTCGCGGGCGGAAGTTGTTGCTCGACGGTCATCAACTTAAGAGAGAGAATATGGTCTGGTTGAGCGACAAGGACGCCACCAACAGCTTTGCACTCTTCGAACAGCGACTGGATAATGTTTGCATGATTGGAAGTAATGGCCAAGGAACGCGAGAATGGCAGGTAGAAAATTCGCCTGTTGGTAAGGCCGCCGATCCGTTCCACGAGCAATTGAAACATCTGAACAGCCAAAGGCTTTAGCACGATGACCCGCACCAAATTGCTACGATCTGCTAGTGCAGCACAACAAACAGGTACGATCACAGAAGATTTTCCTTCTCCCATATGAAGCTGCAGGGCGGTATTGTTGCCGGAGCTTGGGGAAATCATCTCCATTGCAACACTGGCCTGCATGGGACGGATAAGAAATCGGTTCTCTGCCTGGTACCGTTAGCGATCAATCGTATCAATTGTTGCCAACCATCAAATACCTGGATTAGAAGCCAGTCCACATATTTCTGTGTATCATCCATTCTTAACTGACCATCGTTCATCAGCTCCTTGAGAAACTCCTCATTGTCCCCGCCAGCTGCCAACTTCAATTTCAGGAGTCGTTGCGACCTTTGTAGTCGAAGAAGAATATGTACGAAACTAGTCAAAGGGGCTTTCCATGAGTCACAGAGAAGTGTTTTTGACGTGGAGGCGAGAAGACCAAGAAGAAATGTGACGGTAATGCGCGGCCATTGTCCAGAATGGAATAAACTCTCTTCCACCAAACCTGCAGGAGCTAGATGCTCTTCCAATCTGCGAAAGGCGTTATTATAAAGCCTGTTGCACCACACATGATGATGTTGCAACATGTCGGCGGTCCAGTGGATTGGGTCTGGTAAAATAGGTGATTGTTCGTTCTCTAGATCGATTCTACTATCTTCTAGATGTTCGGCATAGTGGGTACCGAACTGGTCCAATCGACATCGCGAGAAAGTCGAGATGACATCCTCCAATAGAGATGAATCGAGCCCACTGCCCGAGAATCTACCGCTCAGTACAGTATTACTCTGCTTGAGAGGGTCAGGAAGTAATTTGATGACTGGTGGAGGCTTTCTGAGCAGGTCTTCGGTAAGAACAGTGGTGGTGATTGATATAACATCTGAATTGCTCGGGGTGAATGCGTACGATTGGTTGATGGAGGGCACGAAAGTCCGCCTCGCTTCATCAAGCACATTCTGTACACGATCTAGATATGCCTTTAGACACCAGATGCGATAGCAGTTCGAGTATCGCTTTTCAAGGGCAGTGCTCAGGGTGGGCTTGTCGTATCGGGCGTCGCTTAGACACTGCAGAGCGTGTGCAGGGACGGAATAGCAAGGCCAAGAATCAAGAAGGACACGGACCGCCACCTGCTCTTCGCGTAGGCACTCAGATTGGAAGTGCCTTTGTTGTCGATTGTTGAAGTCATGCAATGATTCGTCGTAGTAACTAGACCACGATGCCTCAGGACTTTTGTAGAAGGTAGTATGGGAAGAGATATGGTGGCAGAGATCCTGTTCGAGGGGTTTGATCCCAAAAGAAAGGTCGTATGTATCATATGCGGGGGAGCAGATTGTACGGAACTCAGGAATAGCCGCAAATGCGAACATAGTCGCGGCAAGTCCCACATTCTCCGAGGAGTAAGCTATGGCCGGTAACGTGAAAGCGAGTTGGAATGTATGAGTCTCCCGGTCTGCATCGCAGCAAAGTTCGTAGATAGTCATCCATCTCTTGGCAAAGTCAGGCTTCAACCACTCTCGGTCATATCGGAGGGATATGCCACGTATTGTCCCAGAAACATTATTCCACCGAACGAAGACATCGTAGAGCGCCTGGCAAGGCTCAAGTGTGATACTCCAGTCGCGCACCATGCGTGCACAATCAAAAGCGTTTTGATCGTCGGTTGAGCAACGGTAAACATCCCTGGAAGTATATTCACTGCTCGACGATTTGCTAGGATAGAAGGAATTGACAGGATCATGGGAGTATAGGAAAATTGACCGCTGAGAAGCACGTTCCAGGAGGGATTCATTGCGTGCTGGAAAGTCTGGACAAACTGAAACTGGTGTTTCGCTGAGCACCTGCAGCTTCTGTGCATATTGGACTATGTCCCTGGCAGCATGGTAAATGCGCAACTTTGGATATAAGATGATAAGCCGCGTTGCCAGTGGACCTCCTGCGACTTCCCGCTAGCGGTGGACCATATCCGATCGACGGTCAAGGAACCTATCGAGCTAGAAGCTCGCAGTCGAATGGGTCCAGCTTCATGAAGGAAAAACATGCCGCAGATTGCAGCAAATACATGGCTTCTTCCAAACCGGTGCGTCGAGTCAACGGATCTGGAACATGAGCACTGCACACGGCGTGCAAGTACGCCTTGTAAAGTTTGTTCGTGAGACCAACGTTACCCGTCAGGCGGCATAGTTCCGTGTCAATAGTGTAACAGTGATAGGAACGGCGAACATGATTAGGATCAGTGTGGATGACGACCTGGACATGGTGGCCGCTGGGCTCTACTACCACATCCCCTTGGGGGATGATGACACGGCGGTCGCTATGAGTTTGTCGATCTTTTGGGCGCAAAACAAGTTGGTCAACAAGTCCAAGCATTGTACCAGTGGACTGATTTTTGTCAACAACCATGCCTCTCTGGTTCCGCGAATGCAAGTCTCCATCTTTGTCTATAAAGAAAGAGAGTCCGAACCGAGGGAGGTCGACCTTGATTACATCCACGTTGCGAGTGACAATTAGGTATTGGGAGTTTTCGAGCGGCCTTAATGTGTTTGCTATCATGCAGAAAGTGTGACTCCGAATGTCGAACAAAGTTGTTTGGCCACGCCGTGCAACTGACTCCCCGTCCTCCGTGAACTGCAACACCCAGTTCTCGTGGGAAGGCTCCCATAGTCTCTCCATTGGACGAAATTCGATCCCACGAGTGCGTAGGTTGAGCCAATGCACGTGATCTTTGACCATAAGACGGGGATGTCCAGCTCAAGCTTCCCCGGAGGTATCAGCTCAAGGAGGTCCCCATTTTCATGTTGTGCTTGAATGACAATATCTCCGCTGCGCATCCCGAAAAGTATCTGCAAAAGGACATCTAAATTTTGGCTCTTGTCCTGGACTGTACCAACTCACTTTAAAACGATGTATAACAGCCTTGGCAATAAACTCCATGCCGGGAATTTTTGTGGGAAAAACATCAAACACTTGCTACTCGGTGTATGAGACGGCTGGCTGACTAGCAAGGCAGAAAACTCACATGACCAAAGAGGACGATGTAGCTAGGATGCCGCAAAAAGCAATCTGGTAGCCTGGTTAATGGCTTGCCGTCGACCAATAGGCGACCCGTCAACATATCAAAATGAACGGTCTGGCGAGATAAATCGTCAAGGGGCGCTGTTTCACATCTGAGACACCGAGAGTTTGGAGATTCAAGTACTTCCCAGCCCGTGTGGCGCTGGTATGCAGGCCAAAGATGCTTCACTGCCGAATCAAGTCCTTCTTGGTCATCTTCCACATAGTGTCGCAAATAGGTCTCCAAAAAGTGAGACAACCGACGGTTGCGTTCAAGAAGTAATCTTGGGATTATCGGGAGAGTGTGGAGATCTAGAGGTATGTTATTCACCACTGTAGCGGAGCAGTACACCAGGATCTCCAAGTCCTCTGGCGATTGGAGGAGTGCTGCGATATTGTCTGGGCCAACATCATAGGTGCTGAGACAAGTTGCTGCCATGTCACGAACACGGGCTTGGCGTTCACGACTGGACTTTTCGTCTGGGGCATGAGCTTTGGATAGCTCTTGCACCCACCCGAACGTCGTCTTTCGGACAGCTCTCAGTAGCTTGTATGATCGTTGGATGACATTGAAATCCTCTGCTGATGAGAGAAGGCGAGATACCAGAACGGAGATTGTTGACATCGTTGTGCCCTCCAACCAATTGGCTTCCACGCTTACTTTCAAGTTTTGGAGTTCATCAATAAGGGCGTGTCCAAATTCTGAGGTCTTCAGGTCGTTGTGCCATGCCCTAGACCCGTCGGCCGAAAGTGTTCCCACCTCCCAACTAGCCTGTAGCAGTAGCAAGTGGACTGCAGGATCACGAAGTGTGAGCGTGCGTGCTCGCAATTCACGGAGGATATTGATCCATTGCAAAAGGTTGCCACTACGGAGGCCTCCAAAAGCGATGAACTCGTGAAGCGTCAACTCGGCATGACATGTAGCCTGGCTAGCCAAGACCTCGTTAGAGGTGTGCTGGGTACCCGATAGGTAATACTGTAGTCCATGGTACGGACCGTTTGGCAGCATGTGGGTGCAGATATCAGATATGTCAGTTTGTCGAAACGAACTGGAAGCCCAAACATCACTGGTCGTATCGTAAAGAAAGAAGCGCAGTTGATTATTGATATTGTTGACGAAGATGTCACTTTCAATGCATGGAAGGATTTGCAAGAGACCTGGGGGGGCTTTGTCATGGAGGCCAGCGTGATGCGTTGACCAGGATGCTCTACGTGATAACGTGAGAGCGGCGCGTAATGTGCGAGCAGGATGTACTGCCTCGCACTTTGAATCCGCTGTGAGGTTGGAGTGCATATATCGTAAAGAAAGTGAAAGGTGAAAGATCGCCACATCTTGAAAGCAATCGGGGCACCGAGCTCGAATACAACTGCTGCTGCATCATAGACGGAGTCTGGAAGCGGCCATTCATGGACTTCAATAGAAAGGCTATTCCTCTCCTGCAGCTTCTCGCACCGACGGCAATTATTGTCATGTTGGAGCCAACCTCGCCAGTGTCTGTAGTAGTCGCACGTGAGAGCGTTAATTTCATTTGTGAGACGCTGGTAACTGTTGCTTTTGTGGCGAAGATCTGCAATTCGTTTTTGACGCTCCGCATTTGCATCGTCTTCAATGCGCTGCTTGCATGACTGCAGCTCCTCAGATTGGTAATAGTAACGAACTGCAAATGTGTGCATGTCTATCCCATCCGAGAAGACCGAGAGTGAATCGCGGGTGCAGCGCCCGGTAACATATTGTTGAAGAACTCTGAGTCGTTCTATGGCGGCAGCTTTTTGAAGGAGAAGGCGATTGAATATGGTATCTGGGATCTCCGGAGAGTACTCCATGAGGAGAGGGATTGACTTGACAGCAAGCTTATCAAGTGCAACCCAGAGTTCGAACAGCGTGAGCAGCATGATGGATATATTCTCAGGATTTCCGGAATAGGACAGTTGTGCTCTGGTGGAATAACCTTTAGCGCGTGCTTGAATGGCCATGCAAGCGGCGTCAATGTAAGCAGCATCGAGGTTCATGACACGATCCACCCAGCCATCAATGTCCCGCTCGATGACATATTCGAAATCCGAAAGTGCTACAAAGGAGTCTTCGGCATAAGCGCTTTCGAAGAAATTGGCGTCAGGACCAAGGAAGTCGTCAATAGTGCCCCGTGGGCGATGATGAGGCCGAAAGTCTACCACAGTGGGTTGGGCATGGGTAGGATGTAGGATAGAGGCGATATACTCCTTGCTTTCTATCAAAGGAAGCCTGGTGTCTCTGATATTTGCCTCCGAGGCATCCCAATGAGGGGATTCCGCTTGAGCCGCCTGAACATCCTTCCAGCGCAGCTCCAGTCGGTCTTTTATATCTTGCGTAGCTTTGTGCATCGCGATTGCTGAGAATTCATCTTCGGCCTGAAGCTTCACCAAACGGCGACTGATTTTAATGGACATGGAGTAGAGCAGATCGCTCGACATATCCCCCTCAAGCGCTTTAGACACGAGGTCGGTCATGAGAGAAGCCATGAAAGCCTTGTAACTATTTCGTCCAAGGCTTGTGCGCTCGAGAGATGTCTGCAATACAACCCTTATGACGAGCCAGATGGGTGATCTTCGCCAAGGGTGTGTGGCGTTAGACTGTAACGCATCATCGCATATACGTTTTCGAATACGAGGGATATCAGCAGGCTCGCCGAAGGCGTAAAGGATATCAGTGAGAAGCTGGGTGATATAACGAGGATGTACAGTCTCTCCTTGCAGAGCTGCAGTGGGATCTAACCCATCAGAGCTCATATGCGAGAGAAAGTTCACCAGCTCGGGAGGAAAGGTAGGGTTATCCACCACCAAGTTTGATACGGCGATCGCGGGTCCTGGATATGAGCACAGAAGCTTCCCCTTTGCCTCCATGACAGCAGATGCCGGTGGTGAAA
This sequence comes from Suillus spraguei, assembly GCA_016800925.1. NCBI lineage: Eukaryota > Fungi > Basidiomycota > Agaricomycetes > Boletales > Suillaceae > Suillus > Suillus spraguei. The sequence goes on along the minus strand of JABCPU010000036.1, from coordinate 216,876 downwards.
CTTCAAAGGATTCAAAGATGGTTTTCGTATCGAGCCTACGAAGCACTACAGCCGCATTTTGTTCATGAATCAGATATGCGAGAATATCTATAAAGAAATTTTGATGTGTTAATATTTGGCGCCAAAAGTTACTATGTGCATACCTCCTACTTGCATAGATTTGATCTGCGACTCAACGACGTCCACATTCAGGGAAGGAGAAGTCATCGCAACAGCAAGGCTCTCCAGCATCTTCAACGAAGGACTCCACTGCTCCTGATGATGGTTGGGCAACGAACTCACAAATTTGCGAGCCGAGCCTAGCGCAACATCAAGGAGGGAGCGATCGTTATCGAGAGTATAATCGCTGTGCTGCGGTAATTGGACGGGACAAAATATGTGGGTAATGATATACTCCAAGACATCGGTCTGGGAGGCTTCTGAGGCGACAGACATGTCAATTTAATATATGGTGTCAGTTTATCAAAAACTGAGGTTGGTGACGATCTTGGGATGTGGGTCAAAGGCAGGAGCTCATAAGAAGTATACAGGAATATTTATAAGAGGCCTCATGATTTGGATGATTTGGATACCCTCGCGCCTGGGTCTGCGCTGAGCCTTTTTGTCCAATGTGCAGATCACTGCATGGCCTATCGGCCATCAATCCACAGACATATGCAGTAAGCCATAACCGGAAATTTGGGTGTAAGATACCTTCTGGTGGACGATGAGTGGCCAAATATTATAATAGTGGGGCCATGTGTATCGTACAAAGGATATGAAGTTCTCCAGTTCAACGATGATTCGAGCCGCAAGCTGAGGCTCGTTTACTGGAGGGAGGATATTTTCGAAGGTCGTCTGAGATTACATAGGACGTCGTTCAGTGACCCTAGCTATGAAGATCGATATAAAGATGTAGATAAGTAGAAATAGGCGTCAATTCAAGAGTAACATGTGTGGCACCATTGTGTGTGAGCTTTGAACTTCACTTATGTAATATGTCCATCTTGATCAGGATCTCCCCTTGTAAACGAGTCTTTCCACGAAAGATTTACACCGGTCATCGTATTGTTTGGGTCACGGCTTGGATGGCTGAATCGTCAAACTCAAAGGTGGGCTCCTCAATATACGAGCTTGTTGTTAATCACTTGCTGGAATTTTACATCTCCGTCTGAGATGAAACTACCGACGCGCATGTTTGCATGGATCAGTTGGGGCCTTCCCCTTCTGGGCACACGAGGGGTTCTGGAAAGAGGCCTATTGCTGGGAGGCGAAAGAAGGACTGTCTGATTTTTATGGCGTCATAATCATGATCTTACAGGCAACTTCGACTCACACTTGCCATTCGCTAATAGTGAGCGCAACTTTCACGATCCTATGTTTCTATAGAATCTATAAAATCTTTGATAATGATGAAATCAGTGGACAAATGGCTGGGGTGAAAACAACGTGGTTCTGAAGTTTTGACATGAGGCACAGTCGCTTCTACATGCTATTCAAGGTTCATCCAAACCCTGCCCATTCGACAGATAAATATGACACAGCTTGTGTTTCATCATTCCATTCACATAGCAAGTGCGCCTTCTTTGTTCCAGTGCCAAGACGGCCATGTGCGACAATTTCCATTGGGCGGAGTGCGGCATCCGGAGCTTCAACGACCGATGCGACAAAATGCGAATGATAACGGAGAGGGTCACCTGATAGGACGAATAGCGCAGGTCAGCACTTTCGAGGATAGGCGTGGGTGGCGGGGCGAGAAGGTCTTCAAATAGAAAGGAGAACATACCAGGGTAGACTAAATACTCGCCACCAAATTTAATTCCCCCTCCCATGTAATATCCTTTCTCCCACAAATCGCGAAAGACGCCGCAGCGTGCGCGCTCTTGTAGGGTCGAGGGGTAGAGCCATATGCCAGCTTCGCGTGCGATAGTTAAGGACATGTTGGAGTGCGGCGCGTACCATTCCAACTTGGATGAGGACGCAGGAATGTTGATGTTGTATGATTCAGAGGGCATTACCATAGCGCCATCTGGGGTTTGACCGATGACAGCCTGTGAGGGATTTGCAGATGTGGGATCAGGAGGTGGGTTATCTTCTGCAGAAATGCTTGAAGCGGCATTGGCCTTCCGACGCTCTTCTCGTTCTTTGCGCTTACGCTTAGCATTTTCAGACATGGCGCGGTCAGGGTTAGAAGCTTCGATGAACCCTTTCTCCTCTGTGAGAGCTATTTGTCGCCTTGCATCATTGAGGCGCGCTTCCTTCCAGAGTTTCAGAGCTGATTGAGACGGAGCGTGATGGGCGTTGGGGTCGTCCACTAACACAGCAATTCCTAAACACATGATCGCCACTGGTGAATGAGGTGCATAAATTTAAAGACGACTGACCATTTTCAACGAGGAGGACAGCCTCCTCCGGCATCAGCTGAAGAGGTAATCCTAAGAATATATTCTGGGAGGACAGGTGTGGAAGGGTCCCAGTAAGGACGCCGCATATATGATGATGCGATCGTAGGATGTTGATATCTGTTCGTGCAAGATTAGACAGTGTCAACATCAGGTTACGATAACGACCTGCCGTGAACGTCCCACACGTAGGCTTTGAAATTCGAGACTCGAAGCAATATAGGTCGGGTCATTACTATGATTCTGCCTAATTGCACTCGGCGAGGGTACTGAGTAGTTGTCACTGAATAGGCTTTCATATTACATAAGCAAACTTGACCACATGACTCGTGATGCGGAATGCCGTACTACACGCATGCAGCATAAGTTGATAAGTAAGGTCATGATTTGTTTCTACAGCCTGTTACCCCTTCATTTCAAACCATCGAATAGATCAGTAATTTGGTGAGCAACACAAGTAAATGCCTCTGGACGTCCATCAATACTGATTCAAGTTGGTCGAAAGGCGAGGATAGATCTAGCCTACCGAGATAGATATGGCCGCCAATGTACAAGATGTTGTCATGCTCGTCGGTGACTCCCTCACTCAACGTGGATGGGAGCAGGGAGGCTTCGCGCAGTTACTTGCAGGTACGCATATCACAATCATTTGGTACGAACTATGGTCTGAGATGCGACGTATAGAAGTGTACTGTCGGAAGCTTGATGTTATCAACCGTGGCCTCGGGGGTTATCAAACGGACTGGGCTATTCCAATTTGCGAGCAGGTGATTTCCAATTTTGTTATCTTATAAATTGTATTGAGCGTATTCGTAGATCTTTGCCAAACAGCATGAGCAACATCACGTTCCGCAGATTAAGTTACTCACAATTTGGTACGGCGCCAACGACGCTGCACCTGCTCCCAGCCCACAGCACGTCCCGATAGACAGATACAAAGAAAATTTAAGCCATATCATTCAAATGGTGAAATCGCCGACTTCAGCATACTATTCCCCTGAGACTCGTATAATCTTGATCACCCCGCCGCCAGTAAATACGAAACAATGGACTGCCGGTCGTGTGTTCGAGACTACAAGGTCGTACGCGGAGGCTGCCAAGGAAGTAGGTGAGAAAGAGAATGTGCCCGTCGCAGATGTCTGGACAAAGATATTCGATGCCGCTGGTCGAAGTGAAGAGGCATGCGAAAAATACCTGAACGATGGGCTACATCTAACCAGCGATGGTTATAACGTACGCGCAAACTCGAATTCTGAAATGTCAGGCTTGCTAACTTTCAAGATTAAAGATCGTATTCCAGGCTATCATGGACATTGTGGAGCGCGTGTATCCCGAATTAGACCCTACTTGGGAAGCACATGGAAAGATGCAAACTGTGTTTATACCGTGCGTCCTCGTTGAATTATTCTTGCTACAGGATGCTAATGTATTTGTCTGCAGCTGGGACCAAGTGGATGCACAAAATCCAAGATCATCTCTGATGAAACGGAAAGTGCAACTTTAGTCCTGAATATTGATTAGTCACAGACGTGAGCGTATCGTTAACTTCTCTTATATTTGTGATGTATTAGATCGTGTTTGTACATGTGGTGAGATGAGAAGGGGGACTGCAAGCTGTAGATATCGGCCACACAATCCCGACTACATGACAAACTCGCGAGATGCCGCTTCGAATCCATAGATTACTGTTGAGACGGATAAGCAACTGCTCCTACATACAACCACATACCCAATCCAAAATCCTCGTTTCGAATAACAGCAATCTGTCGAAAAGCACAACCTGGTTAGGGTGAACATCAATATTTTCTGAGTTCAAACTTCAGATCATATCCTGCCAGTGATCGATCGGTCATAAGACAAGGAAATATATACCCGCCAACGTACAAGATGTTATTATGCTTGTGGGTATTTCTTTCACTCAACGTAGATGGGAACAAGGAGACTTGACACTTTTACTTGCGAGTGTGTACATTTCTGGAACTAGAATCTGAGACCGCGAGATATGTTCGGAAACTTGATGTTATAAAACCGCGGCACTGCAGGTGATCAGACGAATGGGGCAATTCCGGTGTGCGAGCAGCACGAACACCATCAGGTCCCAAACGTTAAGCTACTCACAATTTGGATGCCAACGACGCTGCGCCAACTCCTGCACGACACGTCCTGGGAGACAGATGCAAAGTAAATTCGAGCCATCTTGTTCGGGTGGTGAGATTGACTTATCACCTGAGACCCGTATAATCTTGACTACCTCGCCACCAGTAGATACGTGGCAGCGGGGTAAGCCTAAGTCCACGTCACGTATGTGAGAGTACGAGGTCACACGCGGAGGCATCAAGAACGTAAGTGAGAAAGAGAATATGACGGCCCGCGTCAGATATCTGGGCACAAAATTTTAATGGCGCCGGTCGAAGCAAGGAGGGATGCAGTGCCAGAAGGTATTTGATCTACGGGCTGCGATATCTTAACAGCGATGGTTGCAACGTACGCACAACCTTAGATTCTGAGGTCTGTCAAGTTTGTTGACTTTCACCAAAGATTGTCATCTTCAAGGCCATCATCGATATTGTAGAGTGTGCCGCCTGCCATCTCCAAGTGGATACTGCTGAATCACCATCATGATATGATGTGGAGATGCAAAATATGTTCATACCGTGCGTCGTCTCTGAAATTATTTCTACTGCGGTCGGACGACCAAGTAGATTTACAGAATCCAATACCGTCTCACGGAAAGCACATATGTAGACCGGGGATGCGAACGTTTATGCGTATGACCAGCAATTGTAGGCATGGCCATTATGTATAAATTACAATTTCGTACTTCCATGCCGATCGAATCATGACAGATCAAGAAACAAAAGACAAATGCACGTGACGAATATCAACATACGCCAAAGAGAGGGCAAACAATCGTTGTTCTGCCAGCCCCCTCATCAGCACACATCACTAGGGCAAACTAGTGTGTAACACCGAACCAGCTACGGAGGCAGGACACCTCATACCCCCAGCACGCGACATTCTTGCTTCTTGCCTAGTTATACCGCTTAATTGAGCGCGTCGCTGACCGTTTTAGGACAGGATCCAAATTTGTTGGACCTGCAATCGTCCGTATCATAGTCTGCTTAGTTTTCTGTTCTGTTCAAGTTCGCTGCATTGTGAGCAATACTCTGGTTGAAACCAAGTTGTTGGTTAAGTCGTCCAACGGTAACTCACTTTGTACGCACTACCTAGGCGCGGCCTCCTCCGTTAACACTATCCTTACGTTCAAGGTGAGCCATGCTTCATATTTGGATGACCAACGCGCCGGCATAATCAAACCACGAGGAAATTCATTTACGCGAAACTCCCAGTGGTTTAAGTTTTATATGGCCGAGTGGATGTTGCCTATTTTCTATTGAAGTTTTTCTTTGTTCATACTTGAAGTCACATCAGATCACTGACTTTGTTGTTTGCAGCCACTGCAGACACCACTTTCGGAAAATTTATCGGCCACGATTCGTTTCTTTGGGTCACATTTTCGTTCGGTATGTGTGTCTTCTCACAATCAATGTTTGTGGACTGTGGACGTTGTCCGTCGACTATTTCCTCTCTTCTTCGACACTCCCTTGTCCCTTACAACGTTTGTGCTTGACCTCTCCAACCTCATACGATCACCTATCTGGCACTCAAAGGCTGTTTATTGTCTCGACTATTTGACTCAATCTCTTACGAACTATGTCTGATTCATTCTTGAAACGACTCACAGATTATCATTCGAACAAGCTTCCAAAAAGAGCTCAAGTCCAATCTTCTACTACAGTTTCTCGCGACATGACCTTCTTCTCCGCCTTTTCCTCGGCTTCGGCTTCGACGCAATACCTACACGCGCCACTTGCTCCCTCTCGCAAGCGCAGCCAAATGTTCAATCCTAAACGTGATGACATTGATGATTTCTTGTCTTCAGACCTTGAGCTGTCGTTTGCTTCTACGATGTCTCTGAACTCTCCTCCACGTGATACAATGACGCTCCCGCAAGATCACGATGTCCCAATGGATGTCTCGCCTGCGTACCGCCCCGTTCAGAAGGAGAATGAGAGGACGAACAGGCCTACCACACGCCCCCGTGCATCCACCAGTGCCGCTCGCATTTTTGGTCAGGATATGAGCAACGGCAATTTCTCCAACGACTCCGTCAGCACAAAAACTGGCTCCCAAGCGAACTCCAAGCGAACCCAGCGCAGCGCGCTTCCTATGGAGTGGATGGCCTCTAAGCCTTTAAGAACCTCTCAGACAATGGACGGAAACATGTTTGCTCCGGTGAGTGATCCTTTTAGTTTGGACCAGCAGTCTTGTTTATGTGACCGCACGGGCAGCCGCCGGATGTATCTATTTCTTTAGCGTCTGATGACGCCATGGACGTGGATCCTGCTCCCGAGGTTCCTGCGCAGGACCTGTTACCTTCTCCGCCCCTTTCTGCAGCGCCGGCTGTGACTGAATTCAACAATCTGTTTTATGGGGCTATGACCCAATCTTACTTAGACACCCCTGGAGGGCCACAACCAAAAAAGCGTCGTTCTTTATCTCCGGAGACTGTTTCACGAGTTGATCATGAGGCTTCATCATCACCTGCCCCTTCGTCGCCCTCGCAGCACAAGTTGGATCGCATGGCTACCTTCACAAAACCTGCACTTCAGGGCCTTGGAGTCCCCCCTAACGCAAGCAAACGAGCCCGGCGCATTGTCTTCTCAGCTTTGGTACAACCCGGTGTCCCTTCCCCACAATCTGCACACCCCGTGCTTGACTCAGACGTTTCGCCAGAGAAGCGGTCAGCACTCGAACTGCCTCCTTCGCGACGCGCCTTTTCTATGGTTCCATCCACTGTCCTCGAACACTTTTCTGATGAGGGTTCTTCTTTCGACGATCCTGACATGTCCTCTCCTGCCCAGGCATATGCCAAGCGACAGCAGGTCAAGGCTATCCGCAGACGCGACGGAACGGAGGACTTTAGACCTCTGACTGGCGCGACTGCTATGGTTCAGCGCGATATGTTTGAGAGCCCCTCTGCGAAATTCATGGCTGCGGGATTGCCAGGATTTGGGGATAACGAGACATTGGGAAAAATATTACCATGTCACCGTGTGCGTGAGGATGGGTTGATGAGGGTCGTACCGAAAACTGTGATTGCCTTTATTTTGCGACCTTAGTGACAATGCTTAACGTTCTGCTTCCATTTAGTTGGATGATCTTCTTGACGGCGTTTACAATTCTCGCATCGCGAGTTTCCACGTCATCGACTGCCGCTTTGACTATGAATACAATGGTGGACATATTCCCGGCGCTGTCAACATCAACACTACTACTGGCGTGGAAGAATTCTTACTTGGCGTGCAGAAGCCTAAACCATCTGTCAGTGGCGACTCTCAAAAAAAGACTATCCTTGTTTTCCACTGTGAATTCAGTGCAAAGAGAGCTCCAACATTGTAAGCCGAAAGTCCTCCTCGTTTCCCCTTCTAACTCTAACTTTGCGATGCCCTTCAGTGCCAAACACCTCCGTGCCAAAGACCGCGCAATGAATAACCACATGTATCCAAAGATTCACTATCCGGAGGTATACATCTTGGAAGGCGGGTACTGCGAATATTACAAACAGAGTACTTCTCGGTGTCGTCCTCGGGGTTACGTTACGATGGACGACCCTAACTTTGCACTGTCCCGCAAAGAGGACTTGGACCAATTTCGCAAGGGCAAATTTGGACGTACTAAGTCATACGCCTATGGCGACCTAGCTTCGAAGGTCACTGGCACAACCCAGCAGCCATCCAAGAGAAATACAGCGCCTGCCGGCGCTCCCCAGCTATTTGCTGCCGCGAATGCTGCCCGTACACGCCGCAATGGTCTCTCGACTGTGACTGAGGTCGGTAACATTACCCAAACCGACGACGAGGAGACCGACATCGGCGATAGCCCCTGCCCCCCTCCCAATAAAGGTACTATGCTGTTGTCAAAGGCGAAAAGATTGGGTCGCATCGGTATGACCCGCTCCGAAACTTTCGACGCGACTCGCATGGCTGCTTATTAGTTTTAACCCGACCTCTTCGTCACTGCTCCATTTTCCTGCACGTTCAAAGTTTAGCGCGTCTGCATTTTGCATGTCCGACGATTTCGTGATCAGCTTGATATCTTCCTAACCAGGATCAATCCTTCTTTACCCCCCGTGCGTGTCAAACACCTGGAACCCCATTGCGCTTCCTCGCTTCATTCAAATATTCTCTCCAATGATCCGCTCAGAAACAACCATTTGTCACGTCATATTACCGCTCGCTGATCTCAACGCTCGTTATGCTCTATGCTACTCAGGCCTGTGAGATATATTCCCAAACTCACATAAAGCCTTTCGCGATACGTCCTACCCGGCATCTTTTCACCGTCATACGAAGTCCCCCTACCAATTATTTGATGCATTGGACATTTCATTTGTTTGACTATCGCATCAGTCACGTCCTATCTTCCGGTCGTGGCTGCTCAATTCTCCTACAACCGTTTCCATGTGCCATAGACAATTTTCGCTGCATCTCTTATATATGTTCAACATCTGTTTCTTCTCAGTCTGATTCTTTATTTGCCTCGCATCTAAGACTATCGATAGCTATTTATGTCCTTTATGGCCCCGTCTGTTTCCTTTCGCCTCCTCAATATTTATCCGCTAAGATTCATCCCTTGGCATCTTTCAATCATCAAATGTTGAACATCTATACATCCTCACCTCCCAGACTGCTGGATGCAACATGGGTTTCAATTCTGTTCCTGCTGGACATGATTATCAATGGACAGCATTCGGATAACACCATTTTCTGTTCACTTTTGTTCAATATCTTCCATTCATATTCATTGAGAATATTTATCGTTATGGACATGCTATTGCATGGCTTCGCATCAGCGGAGGAACCTATTACAGAAATTATTAGGGCTGATCTATCATGAGTCAACGCGCTTGGCGAGGTTCTCTATCCAACATGCACCAGCGTCGGGATAGCTATTCTTAAGCGAAGTCATTGTTTATTCGTGTCGCCAGAAGCATTGATGTGAACGTTTGAGCTGCAGGGGGCCTCGTCAGCTATCCCTTCAAACGGTGATATCATTCAAGTTAACATCCGAGATGATAACTAAGATGCGCTTGCAAAAGATATAGCTTTTCACCGCAAGTAATCAGATCACTTCCACTTGCTGGAAACTAGCTTACGAAGTTCCAACGACGTGAACCATAGGAGGCAATCTTGCGTAAGCAGATTGCAGCCGCGACACAAATGTCAGTCAACTTGTCCTGGAGTTGGAAGATCATCTAGACGCAAGATGTTCCAACGCGATCCTCGAGCTGGTGCATTTCTCGGTGGTGACCGCGTGTCAGGGCAAGATATACGGGATCAGAATGGTGCGTGGTTTAATGGTTGTTAACCTTCAACTCAAATGGTGTGTCGGATCAGTGACCGCGGCCTTGGCCATCGCAAACATCGTCAAAAGCTCTTTGGGTCCACTTGGGCTCGATAAAATGCTCGTTGACAACATCGGAGTGCGCATCTTTTGCTACAGTTCAAGCGTTTCTTCTCACTTTCATTAGGAAGTGACCATCTCGAATGATGGTGCAACAATCCTGTCTCTTTTGTCTGTCGAACACCCAGCTGGAAAGATTTTTGTTGATCTCGCGCAAAAGCAGGACAAGGAGGTTGGAGATGGTACAACCTCTGTGGTCATCATTGCATCTGAGCTTCTTCGACGCGCCAACGAACTCGTAAAAGCGAAAATACATCCGACCACTATCATCACAGGCTACAGACTTGCTTGCAGAGAGGCCGTCAAGTTTATGCAGGATCAACTCAGCATTAAAGTTGATTCTCTCGGTCGTGATGCACTCGTAAATGCAGCCAAGACTAGCATGTCTAGCAAGATCATCGGAAAGTACGTTGTTTCGAAACTTTTGGCAATGTCTCCCCTCAAATACCCTTGAAGTGACGATGATCTATTTGCTCCTATGGCTGTGGACGCGATGCTTGCTGTCAAGACTATTAACTTGCGCGGCGACATCAAATATCCGGTCAAGGCTGTTAACGTGCTCAAGGCTCACGGCAAAAGTGCTAGAGAATCTCTGTACGTTCAAGGTTATGCACTGAACTGTACGGTTGCTAGTCAAGGTCCACATACTTTTTCCTCGCGTGAATTATTCACTGAACTGAAATATCTAGCCATGAAAAAACGTGTAACCAATGCAAAAATTGCGTGTTTAGACATCAATCTTCAAAAAGCCCGCATGCAACTGGGTGTACAGATCCTGGTCGAAGATCCAAATCAACTAGAGGAGATCAGGAAGCGGTTAGTTTTCAAATTAACAATTCATTTGGCCCTCATTTGAATGCGTTTTTGCAGTGAAGCAGAAATCACGCTGGAACGAATTCGCAAAATTTTGGCATCAGGAGCCAACGTTGTTCTGACCACAAAGGGCATTGATGACTTGTGTCTAAAAGAGTTTGTCGAAGCTGGCGCGATGGCAGTTAGAAGATGCAGAAAGGAAGACCTCCGACGCATTGCAAAGGCAACAGGTGGCACACTCATCTCAAGTCTCGCGAACTTGGAAGGTGAGGAGACATATGAGGCCAGCTACCTTGGTTCAGCGGACGAAGTTGTCCAGGAGCGTATCTCCGATGACGAACTGATCCTCATCAAGGGCACCAAGGTGGTCAACTCTGCGTCTATCGTTCTGCGTGGAGCGAATGACTACATGCTAGATGAGATGGAGAGAGCGTTGCATGACACCCTTTCTATCATTAAGCGTACTTTAGAGAGCGGATCCGTTGTCCCTGGAGGTGGTGCGGTTGAATCTGCTCTCAGTATTTACTTGGAAAACTTTGCGACAACCTTGGTGAGTTTCATACTTATCGGCATACCTCTCAGTGATTCTATGATTATGCATTAGGGATCGCGAGAACAACTGGCGATAGCCGAATTCGCTGCAGCTCTGCTGTCAATCCCAAAGCAGCTTGCTGTCAACGCTGCGAAGGATTCTACTGATCTTGTCGCCAAACTACGTGCTTACCATCACGCCGCGCAGAACGCGCCTGCGGGTGATCCGAAGAAAGTGCTACTTCGGTACGGCCTAGACCTTATGAACGGAGATGTCCGTGACAATGTTGTGGCTGGTGTGCTGGAGCCAACGATGAGTAAGGTCCGGAGTTTGAAGTCGGCGTATGAGGCGGCTATCTCGCTTTTGCGGATCGATGACGCTATTCAGTGCGTACCGGGTAAGTGATCGCCACCCTACCCGGAAAGTCTGTCTCACTGATCATAACAGAGCCAAAGCCGGAAGCAGATTCACATGGCCATTAAACAAAGATAACCTTGGGTTGACAGTCTTACATGTAATTCATACGCCTATAATGTTTACTTACATTGAAAAGTATGCAATTGTCTTGGAAAAATGGGCGTGTAACTTATAAGCATCTACGCGATTGTCACGTGATTGTTCCACGCGCGGTTTGTTTGTAGGGACTCGCGTTGCACTGCTTAACCTCCTCCTCACCGCGCTGCATTTTGTAAAACCATCTTAAGTTTCAAGTACTGCCTCTCGGACAGACGCGCTAGTTTGCGGGGGACTGGATTTAACCATATTTCTCCCTGACTTATATTCTCATGCTTTAGGCTTGTGCTAATGCCACTGGAAGATTCGAAAGCCGTTACCAGGCCTGCATTTCTCCCACAGATCAGACAGCGTTTCCAGACCCTCATATGGACTTGTCTCGATTTCGACCTTGTCAAATCTGCAGCTTTCTATGCGGAACTTTACCTTGTCATGGACGAGAATAATCACGATGCGCGTCATCTTTATGCCATGGCACTTCTTCGATCTGGTCAGCCACATTCAGGGCTACAATTAGTCACTGGTGTTCAACAGTCGAGATGTAGCGGATGCTTGGAGATCAAGGGAAAGTGTTGTGCTGCTCTCGGTCGGCACAGGCTGGCACACGAAGCTTTTGACGCTAGTTTACAGGATCCTACCTATACCCCGACAGGTGCGCATTCCATTCTATATTGCTGTACACTCACTGATTCCCCCTGCAGCTTCTATGGGCCCTCGAACCTCGCGCGCGTTTTCGGAGGAAGCCGCAACACGATGTCGATCTGGAACAATGGCAATGAAAGGCAATCTTCCTGAGCAGGCTACTCGTAATTTCCGACAAGCTCTTGCACTCAACCCCATGTTGTGGGAAGCATTTGAGGGCTTGTGCTCTCTCGGTGACCATCTTGAGCTTATTGTCACATCTTACAACTAACTTGGTTGACTTTCATTCTTAGGTACGGCTCCTGATGTAGACGAGATCTTTCCAATGCGTCCTATCCCAGTGAAACAGGGTCCGCCAGAAGAGCCCCCACCGGCCAAGGCCCTCTCTGGCCCGACTGTTACTGGAGTTGGATTTTTTACGCCCGACACAACTGTCAATACCACTCTATTTCGTGGCCGCAAGAACGTCCCTCAAGCTTTCAGAATGGACCCCCCACCAGACTCACGCGACTCCATGTAAAGCGGCTACAACTCTTCATGATGCGATATGTCTGACATGGTCTTCTGTATCATTTTAGCGCTACTAACGAACCGTTCATTCATACGGAGAACTCATTTCTTCACCCTCCACCCCGTAACTCTAAATTTGAGCCAGCAGGACCTGGCCCGTCTCAGCCCGCCGCTCGACCACTATCTTCGGCGGATGAGACTGGTCCTGCGCAGAAGAGACTTCGATCAACGGTTCGACAAAAGAGCACTGAGACTATCGCATCCAAGCCATCCAAGCTGACTATGGACGAAACGTCGAAAAAGGCACGCGCACGCCCGGCCCTAAAATTTGCTAATATCTTCTCATCACCGGGTCGTCGTTCTCAGCCCGTCATATCATCCAGGCCAGTTGCTAGTGGAGGAATTACTAAGAACGAGAGAGGGTGTGCTGTTGCGCCGCGGCGAAGCACGCGGCTCTTGAGCGGCACCACTACCAAGCCTCTCAAGGTTAGTGGGTGAATTTCGAGCCTGTTTACCTAATTGTGTTTTGGTCTAATATCAATCACTGACTTATTTCTTGAAGCATCCACCTCCACGAGATCGTCGCCGACAGTTGACTACCTCGCGTTCGCGATCAATAGACTCAGATGGCGAGGATGATGCCAATTTGCACGGAGAGGTCGCGCCCTCGACCTCGCCAACTTCGAATGCTCAGTCGCCCCCCTCTGAAACATCTTCTGCGCCAAGCAACTGGACCGCAGCGCATGAACTTGCTGCTCAAGAGGTGTACGATTCAGAGATGGCAGACCAATACATTTATGATCTGCTCCGGCGATTCGCACGTGCTACTCGAGCTTTATCCAAATATGATTGTTACTCCTGCCTTATGGAACTCGACCAGATACCGCTTGCACACCAGCAATCATCGTGGGTATTGGCGATGGTGGGACGAGCCCACTATGAACGACTCGAGTACGCGCCAGTACGTAATTATCATTGGCTCCACCATATACTTCTTTTCGTTTACGTTATTTTCATTTATAGGCAGAGCGAGCGTTCAGGGCGGCTCGAGCCCTGGAGCCTTATCGGTTGGCCGATATGGAGGTTTACTCGACTCTTCTATGGCACCTTCAGCAGAACGTGCAGCTTTCATATCTTGCGCAAGAACTTATGAACATAAACCCACGCTCTGCACAGGCGTGGATCGCAGTTGGCAATCTTTTTTCCTTACAGAAAGAGCGGTCTCAGGCACTTACGTGTTTTCGACGAGCTGCTGAAATGGATCCGTCCTGTGCTTACGCGTACACCCTTAGCGGACATGAGTCAATTGATGAGGACCTGGACAAAGCTATCGGATTCTTCCAGACTGCCCTCCGCGCAGATCCGCGACACTACAATGCTTGGTTAGGTTTATGTGACACATTTATTGGCTTCTCATATTGATTGACTTCGCCGTAGGTATGGTCTCGGCACCTGCTATTTGCGGATGAGCAAAATACGCCTTGCTGAGTATCACTATCGCAAGGCGGTTGAAATTCATCCAAATAATGCAGTTTTACTAGGTTGCGTAGGCATGGTGTGTCCCTTGTTTGATCGACTTTCCTGATACTAATCCACCCTTGCTGTGGTATCAACTTCTCAGGCTGTCGAACGTCGGGGGGACAAGGTGGCTGCGCACTCATTATTTGATCAGGCAGTTCGCGTAGCACCAGACAATGCGCTCGTTCGTTATCGTCGAGCAAAAATCCTTATCTCCATGAAAAGATACGCTGTAAGTGAACACCTGGTTACCGGACGTTGACCTCCATTTTTTTACATAACTTTTCTCCCACGTTCGCAGGAAGCACTGGAAGATCTACTTCAGCTTCGTGACTCATCTCCCGAGGAGTCAAATGTAGTGTTCCAAATTGCGAAAGTGTATCGATTGATGGGTGATGAGGTAAAATCGGCGCACTGGCTCGCCATAGCACGCGATACATCCCCAAAGAGCGTGAACAAACTGAAGAAACTTATTGACACCGTTAAGGACGAAGAAGGCAGGGATGACCAGATGGATGAAGGTTGAGGGGGCCGCATCTATCGGAACGGCGTTCATGTCGTGTAGATAGCTGCGAGCGACTCGGTACATATAACTTTTTTTTTATCATTTGCATGGTGGCGTTATCGCAAAGGAGGTTGTTTGGATATATTTGTGATATCGCCGGGTAAATGCTTCTTTCCGAAGTGTATCATTTTGAGTCATTGTCACGATTTCAAAATTCCTATATAAGACCATCGTCGCCCCCTGCCGTCCCCACTTTTTCCTCCCCGTCCATCATCATGTCTGCATAATAAGCTCTTCGTCTTTAAACAGGGCCCCTCCTCAATTCGTCATTGCCGCGTCCCCTATAAAGAGCGTAGGCCCACCATTCATACTGAAGTATGGTTAACAAACTTGCCCGTAAATCCAACAACGGCACCATTTTGTTCGAACCCTTCATCGTCTACCGTATACAACGGTCAAACCAGTTTCAACCCTGGTAGAACAACGTTCGACTCGGGTATGCTATATACAAGTTTTGCCAGCATATACTGACCTTAACGCATCAGACGCCACTCCATCATACGTCTTGGAATTCACCACCCTTCACATGTCAGCAGAACCCGTAGACCTTTCCACCATGGCCCGTTCCAAGCTACATTCAGCTATGGGAGGCAACCTCCATCGCTGGGTGCTTCTCAAAAACACCATATTTCGGCCACCTCACGCCCCCTATGAGCCCAGTGTGGCGACCAGTTCTTCCTATTCAAAACATGTTTATATTTCAAGCGATGATGGGGATAACGAAGGCGACAATGAAGAGGAGGAGTTGGATTCGTTCATGTTCCCCGACGCTTCCAAGCTTGTAGGAGTCGGAGCCAGTACATCCGAAGCTGAGTGGCTCGACTCACTTTTAGAATCCCTAGTCGAAGATGGAGAGGACGCATCGGATGCCGACGTTCGCATATCCGTTCTAGCGGCTGATGATGATGAAGATCCTCCACTTAGCCCCTTAACATCACCAATGTCCTCGTCGGACGACCTATTCAGTCATCAAGCATATGTTGTGCCATATCCTGTGCCATATCCGCCATTCCATCCACCACTTGTTCATCCATATGACCTTGGTCCCATCATTGAGTCTCCTGTTTCACCATTTCTAGCGTATGACGCTTTACCCTACTATGATGCAGACGAGTTAGACGATCTATCTGTCCCAGAAGCCATAGAGGACACTTCCGACGACGAGTCCGACTCCCTTTCTACGCCTTCCCTAGGGCGCTCATCAGAACTTGACTTCGTGGAACCGACGTCCCTCCCTTTTCCAGGGCAACGGAGACGGCGGCGGTCACAGCCTCATGTGTACATCCGGCACCCGGACTCTTATTTTGATCGTTATGCGCTCGACCCCCTTCCGTTTCCCGATGAAGATCAGCCCACTTCGTATAATGCTGTCTACCATGAATGTTAGCTTCGCCTTTTTAACCTAGAATCTGCTCTATAGTAAGTAGTGTACATATGCATCACTTTGTTCATGTATGTTGCGTCTTATTTTGGGAATATGGTTTTCGCTTCCGTCTTGAACCCAGATCCCCGTCTTCTCACGACATTACGCTAGTGCTGTGGGAGGAGTGGTCAGGGTTGGTACTAAACCTCCTAATCACCCTATTGGCTAATGCAACCAATGACGGCGGAATGGGGCGCCTCACGTGTTGGATCGAAATGTTATTGAATGCCGAAGAGAAGCATTCTAACGTGGGAAGGGGATGGCACTCGAGGTGCGGTACTGCGACCGACGTGTAATCAGCCCGCATTCGTTGTTAGAATGTGATCAATCCCCACCTAGACGTATCAAATATGGAGATTCGACTTCTAGCTTCGAGTGGGGATGACTGCGGGGCGGGTCAAATAAAACTCAACCTTTCACATGAATAGTACACACGTACTTGTCTGTGTAATCACTGAACCGGTTTGCAATAAAGATAATGCGCGCCAGCTGCTCTTCTGACCAATTAGCACCGATGATGTTCTCGTACAGCTTTAGGTCACAATGCGGCATATACAGGATGGTTGGACGTTCCACCCCATGCATTACATCCTGAAATAAAACAGGCACTTATCGGACACTATCATACATGAAAGAACAAGAGACTTGCTGTGTCTGATAGACATCGCATCCCGAAGCTCTGGAATAGTGTCTTATCAGCATCCGTAAACACTGGATCATATACGGACACGTCTGATGGACCCTGACATACATACAAAAAACCGGCGTCAGAAGACGCAGCGCCGTGACGAAATGTAACTTACTATTTCCAAGATGGTGAATGAACTGATGAGGAAAGCAAGCTGCGCTCGGGCCTCACGCGACGATGAGGGACTCCCCAGGCCGAGACACAGCACATCAGGACATGATATATTAGTTTTCCGCAGGGCGTCTTGGACGAGACCTGGTACCAGTCAATAAGATGCTCAGGCAATAAAAATCTGCTCCCAACCTAGACAAGTCGTTATCCAGCCATTAGATTCAATATCCGCTTTGCAACGATCTACGAGATCTATCAATGGGGGTGGTTCGTATCTGGCATTACCCCTCTTATTCTTTCGAGCACGAGCACGAGTCGTGGTTTTTTTTTGTGAATACGCGAATGGGGTATCTTCCATTACCGAACAAGATCTCTTGATCTGAGTTTGCGTGGCAAGTGGTGTGAAAGATAGAACGAGCAAATGTCGTGATGCGACTCGGCTGAAATGACTCGGAAGAGTTCCCCCCCCACCGTGACCGGCTCGCACAGTCCGGGGCGCTCAGGTTATGGTATTGATCCCGTCGGTGTTGCGTGAATGATACAAAAAAAGACCCTCAGAGTCCGTACCGGCTTGGACAGAATTCCGGATAGCGATACCAATATGGGCAACTTGAAGCGCAGTCAACCTTGGCAAAAAAAGATAGTACAGCTTGTCACTCTAATCTGCTAGTACAATGGAGGCAAGTAATCTCGTACTGTACGCCCAAAGAGGTACATTACTACAGAGTTTGCAGGGCCCACAAATCATCTCCCAGATACGTGACAATCTCAACAGCCACATCTTTGTTCAGTTTCCGCATATCTTCCGTGCTGAGCTCGGTGATCCCAATACCAACAGCATGTTCCTTTCCCTCAGCATGTACAGCAACAGCGGTACCTTTTGGTAATGCTTCCTCAGACGGTGGAAGATAACCTCCAGCTGAAGTTAATCCGGGACACATCATGGGAGCGCCTGCAAGCAGGAAACGAATTGCGCCTCTGTCAACCCCAACCTTAGGTAGAATGGACGGAACTGTAGTAGGTAGTGCATTTCACATGTGTGTCACACCATCAGACCCGAGGAATGGCTTACACCTGTGAAGTAATCGAAGGGTCGGGTAGAACGGCCCATCAAAATGCTGGAAAAAGAGGGGTACGCTTTGGACGGAGTATATTGAGATGTGTTCTCTGCTTCTTGTCATGCAGACCAAGCATATCAGACAGACTCTGATCTGGATACCTAGAAGGACGTACCATTTTACATGTATCAAAGTCTCCTTCTTGGGCCAAATCTCTTCGAGTGTCTCTGGTCCGATCTTCCACTGCTGAAGCACGGCAGCCCTTATCGATCGTTGTACAGAAGACTTGGGTGGCGTTTGGCCTGCGATATCTGTAGAAGGTGTAAACCTAGGATGCAATCGTGAGCGAGCCACTGTGTGAATAGAATGCTAGCATGTACTTTTTGAACATCGTGATGGTGATGAATAAAGGTTGGAACTTCCTCCACTGGGTTCAGCACATGGCGCACAGTGCACACTACCAAATAGTACCATGTATTGCAATCTTAGTGACAAGTGAACTAGGTTATAACCTATATCTGCATCAGTTCTGCTCCTCAGTTTCAACAACATTCCTCGACTTCCACGTTCTGGAAGTACCATATCGTGGTTTTAATGCAATCACAGATACAGCGTGAGTAGATTTGGATTTCACAACTCTTCCTCGATCGACAGGATAACCAACAGAGGCAATTCTAGGCGAAGTTGATCTAGGACACGCAACTCATCAACTACCTTCAAAAAAAAGTGTACATGTCCTGAAAAGATTTCGGTATACGATTGGTCGAATTGAAAGCGAAGGGAACAAGTAGGGTTCAAGTAAGCCTTATCTCCATTGCTCTGCCTCATGTCGGGCCTCTCCACTAATCAACTATAGGTACCTATATGTCGCTACAGAAGCTTTCTGCAGTGAAATATCGCCGATAGCGGAAACTTGCATGCTTCAATTCATCAAACCTGACTGAAGCGGATCTCGACAAATCTCCTGACGAAGACGGTCATGGCTTCTCGCTTTGCCAATATTAATGCTATCTTCTTCACCAAGAAATCGGCGGAGGTCCTATCTTATCATCACCGAGTCCTCTGACGAACCCAGAGCTGTTCTCAGACGCTCGCCTTCATCCAATTCCAACCGATCTGTCGTGGAATACCTCTCGCGACGCGTCAAGATGACGCCATGTATTGTTGACCTTCTTGTCCGCACTATCCAGTTCCAGATCAGGCGTTCTTGAAGTATGCTCGTATATGCAACATTCATTTTGCGTGGCAGCTCACCTAGTTCCACCGTTCAGCGACTTTCGTCGGAGCTAATTTCCTCGGTGCACATCAGTGACATACACACATTGGTTTCAGAATTGATCAAGGGAATACTTTCCGTGGTTGCTGCGTCACCTGCTTCAGGACTTGCGACGATCTACAGTGGCGTTGATTCAAATATCTATTCCAAGGGGGCTGACTCGGCCCGAAAGTGCGAATGCTCGATGGTTGCTTCTGAAGTTCCACAGATTCGCTTCGAGGTGAGTAAAATCAACCGCTTGTGTTGGCCGATTTGATGGAACACGTAAATTAGTGTCCGTCATGGGCGACAACAACGACGCTATTTGAAGTACAATTGTATAACGTCTGGTTGTACTGGAAAGCTGGTTCTGAAAGTTTGGACTTGGTACGCTACTCCCTTTCTGGTTCCATAATGATGCGCAACTCCCTACGGCTTGCAGGGGACAGCCGTATACATACTGGCTTACCTGGGTCCTCCCATAAGTGACTGATACCGAAAGCTGAGCGTTGAGCTTTCAATATCCTACCCTTTGGTGCAACGGTTATGCGCGTGCGGCAGTAGAGCCATAGGATGACATTTTTGTTTGGATTGCTAGAAAGAAAATAGTTATCGTTTGCACTTGATTCAATCTTGTGAAACGGACGTAAAAGTTGCATCATCATACAGGGGAGGTGCGCTGTGCTTCTTGGTGGCCATTGTAGGAGGAACGCATTATTTAGAAAATAGACACGCAGACAAACCGGAGTGCAGCCTGTAAAATTTAACCACAGGACCCGGGTGAGTCATTGAGGCGAGTCTTGGCGATAGGCATCAGGTACACTGCAATTGCGCATCTAGCATAAGCTTGTGACCTGCAGCCATAGATATTATCTCACCCCGTTCAAGAGCTCGTAGTTGACAAATATATACTACTTTCTTGTATTGCCTGGCCTACACACTATTACATTAGATATTGAGAACACAAGAAATCTTCGATAGCAGAATGAGTTGCTATAACAAAGGATGATAAAATGAGATCCGTCCACTTTTTGAGGAAAGGGAAGTGAGACGTGAAGTGCATGCAGGGTGAGATGGAACGCGACTTGTGCGAGAAGCTACAGTACATGACAAAAAAACCGGGACCTTTTATGAGATATCCTCGTCTTTGTCCTCGAGCTGCGAAGGTTTGAGCATGCCAGGAATACGCATGGCCATCTCTCGTTCTGCTTGAGCCTTCATCTGCGCTTCTGCTTCCTTTTCTTCCAAATATAACTCGGCATTATCTCCAGAGGAGAACTCTTTAAGCTGGATGAGGAAGTCACGCAGAGCAAGCTTAAAGCGGTTAATATCGCCGTGGAACTCGCCAAGTCCTGAGACGAAGACTTGAACTTGCGAGCTGTAGAAATCATTCAGAGATGCTAGTAGGAAAGAGAAAAAAGAAACGCACTTCTGCACATGAGGGAATGCTGTCTTCAATAGATTGGCACAGTATTCCTTAAGGAACACGGAATTTGAGACAGTAGGATCTGCCATCTGCGCAGGATCGAACAGGGGTGCCTGAATCTGGTTCGTCTCAACCAGCTGGAACATGCGTGCGAGCAGAAGACTTTGAAGTTTGAAACCACTCTTGTGGTCTGTGTCCGTGAGTACAAAGAATATATCCTGCACAATACTCAGGAAGTACTGTTGGAAAAACGCATTGCTGACGGTAGTCTCTGCGCCTGCAAAATTGTTGACCACCTCAAGGCACACTAAAAGAAGTCGTAAGTACGCCCTCTCCATGCACACGAAGTACGTGCTTACAGTTGAGTCCGGTGTCAGCAATATCGCGCATTGTGTGTTTAATTGCCCAGATGATACTGTCCATGAACAGCTTGAACTGTGGCGGTGGGATGCCAAGCAGAGCTGTAAAGCTATTAGTATGAACTGACGATTCTAAAATCGAGAGATGCGCACCAGGGAAGCAGTTGAGGTTAATTGCTCGGAGGAGCTTGAAAAACCCAACGCGATGTTCTGGGAACTCGGAGAAGTCTTGGTTGATCATGGTCAATGTAGGCTCGAAGACTGCGTCAAGAATGGCAGGAACTTGAGGTGTCAACAAAGGCTATGATCGTAGGACGGGGTGAGCGAACAAGCACGGCATTGGGACACGCTATACACTTACCCCGAGGCGACTTGTAATGGTAGCCATCACGTTCAGCACCTCAGCATCTCGTGCAGTCGGTACATTGCGGTTGTAGTCGCCAAGAATTGCATCTAGTAGTGGGGGCATGAAATTCGTATTCACGGCCTCAAGATCCTCAGCCTTCTTGATATACGTTTCCATCATTTTTAAGATCTCCTTCTTAACTGTGCGCAACTGCCGTATTTTTGGCGTCTTGGTGGCGATGGTGCCTAATGATTACGGATGAGATACGAAGGAATTGAGAGGGATAAACCACGGACCTTCCCGTGCTACCGTCTCGCTGATAATGCCACTGACCGCCTTATACAGACCCAGCATGTCCAGAAAGACCCGTCCCACCTGAGGTAGGTAGAAGCTGCCGATAGATGTACACGCAGACACGTTCGTTTTGAGAACATTGGATAGAATCTTGATATTGTCAAGGTTACTTAGGACATCCATATTTTGTGCCGCTTGAGCCATGAGCGAATCCCACTTTATGAAATTATGAGCAAGTGACTCCTCTCGAAAAATATAGTACACACAGCATTGTTCGGTAGTTCCATCAACTTGGCAATGAGCTTCTCCTGCTGAGGTTTGTTGGGCTGCGCGGAAATCATGTAACCGACGGCCTCATAGAAGGTGTGCACCTGTTGGAAGAAATAAGAAAGCGTACTTAAATAATTTTATGCGGCATACCTGCTGAGGCGACAAGTCAACAGTGATGCGATGAAGTAGCCGCAATATTTCGTCTACGAATGGCTCCTGTTCTCCCGATTGTTGCATGACAAAATGCCTTCTACACTTCTGAGCAATCTTGATGAATGTGTCGCATGCCATGTCTTGAACACCTGGAGGTGTCATGCAGACATTGTTAGAGCGACAAGAGTGGTTCAGTAATGAGCTCCTTACCTTCGTGGGTCTCATGCATGAACTCAAACAGTTTATTCACAACTGTCTTCAGGAATTTCCAATGTGCCTTCAAGAAGCGCGGATATTGGCCGACAATGTACATGATATCTGAGGCCACGACAGCTTTGTTGTCTTTGCCTCGTTTGATTTCACACAATCCTAATAAATCTTTAATGACGGTAACAAGGAAACGTTTTTCGGTCTCCTCATCTGTAAATCGGAGGAGGGGATTTAAGCAGATCCGATGGCTAATAAAATAGCACTTACTCATGGCTCCTGATATACTTCCAATGGCCCAGCAGAGCGTGTTTAAGTTCTGCCAACTCCACTCCGAACCATCGACTTGCTTTGCAAGTTTTTCGGTCAGTATATTTTCGGTGTCCACAACGTCAAGATGCGTAAGATAGACCAGCAGCTCCCGCATCTGCTTATAGAGGACAATCGTATCCGATTCCTTCATAAATTCACGAACGATTTCACCCTCGTCATTTTCAACAATTAGCACCTGAAACTATCGTTATATCGAAGAGACAAGAGAGGAAAAGTCAACCGCACCTCCTCTGGCTTGACCATCCGCTCGATGACAACAAGTCTCAAGTTGCTCAAGACGTCACTGTAGATGTTCTTCCTCAGAGACATGCCGTTGAGCATGTTTCCGCCGCTGCTCCCGAGGCTTAAGCCCATGAGTAATCCGCTCTCGCCAATAGGAAGGGCTTGTATCTCGTCGTAGAGTTCGGCAACGAGTTTCGACCAGTATTCAAGAGTAATTTTGAAAATCTCGCGCTCGTCGACTTGAGAAATCTTGACCATGTAAAGATGTGCATTTAACAGGACATCACGATTCGCCTCGGTCTCGACAGCGCGCAAATGGGTGGACAAGAAGTTGGAGAGGAAGAGAGCGAGGTTAAGAACGAGCTCCTGACCGGCGTCTGATGCTGAAGAATATGCCGCAGCAATGTTGGTGGAAGGAGGAATCATGCGGTTGACGGAAGTCATGACCATGGCGAACAATATGACAAATTTTGGATCGTATTCTGGACCTACATTCAATCCAGCAATCTCTGCTAGACATTTGAGCGTCACATTCCTAAAGTCAGGAGCTTCTAGGAACTGCAGAACAGTCAACTTAGCTCGAGGAGGAGTAATGACAATCTTACGCGATTCAGGAGCGTGTCAATTATCATGGTCTCGAATATATATCCCAGAGGTATCCAATTCAAGAAACGCAGTAATGTTTCAAGAGTTGCCTTGATCAAGCTTGACTTCTGAGCCTCTTCCAAGACTTCTGAACAAAGTTTGAAGATCTCGCTGAATTCGCCGCACATCTGATTCTTAAGATTCTTGATCTTGGTTTGTGTCATCTGTTCAGCGGAGAAATCGAAGACTTCTTCCGAAAGCAACCGCAATATGACCATATTGTTCTCGCACAAGGAAAGGTTGGTTTTTGAGGACTCCACGAGTTCAGTAATGAAAGTCGGCCAGTTATGCGGCCACTCCTGTTTCAGAATCTGAAAGGTTTAATCCATAAGATCATCTATACTTATGTATAGTGAATAACTCACTTGAACGAGGGCAAGGTTTAGTTTGTTGATGTAAGTCTTCTCTTTCCGCATGGTAGTCTCGTCAGATGCCACCTTGACGGTAACTCCAACAACGAAATTACGGATTCCTACACGCGACATTAGCCAAGCCGGTTATCTAGAGGAATGACCTGCCTAATCTCTGTCCCTCTGGTAGTGTTTTCCATCGCGTCACAATGAGTTTTTCTAAAATTTGCAAGCCGATGTACTGTGAATACGGAATCAGCCATCATGAAGCCACCTTTCGTAGGAGACCGTACCTTGGACTGCGGAAATGAGGATCTCTCCAAAACGTCTGGAACCCGAGTCCATGCATCAGGATGTTCTTCAAACTGTGTCAGAACGTGTTGAGCCATTTGTTGCTGTACAAATGAATGTAAGTTCATCCCAAATTGCAAACGGTATCTCCGCCGCTCACTTCCTGGCCAGAGCCGGTGTAAAATGCCATGACGACTTTATCCAGCAGGGATACATCGAACTCCCTCGAGAAATCGAGCAAGCCCTAGATCGTAACTTGAACAAGAATAAACGATGATAAAGCGCGAAGAGCTTACCTCCATTGTTGCAAGAACGCACCGCACCTAATCTGCTATGATATGGCGGTCAATGATTCTAGAGTCCGCCTCCGTTGAAGCGATGATGAAGGAAGACTACGAACAGCAAGGAAGGGATCTTGGGCAATGGGCACAGGGTCTTCCCCTCTACATCTAATCTGCTGACATAATATCGCTTCATAATCAGCTCCTTGATAATTAATGTAAATATTTATTGGTACGGACGCGTGTTGGCCGCGTTTACAAACGTGCTCAGGCTGCATAAATGGTTAATGTTGCTATAAAACCACGGCGAGGTCGTCGGAACCGGATGCCATCACTTTCCATCTGGTGATCAACTTCTTCGGTGCCTCTTGACCATCCCGATTCGATATCAATTTCAAGGTAGAATCAGCAGTAATACGTTTGTATGAGGTAACTAAATGTATCTAGCACGGCGGACCAGCACAATCCTTGAATAATGTCGTCACAAGCTGCCATCTACTTTGACTACAACTTTGCCAGTAGCTCGTGATGTCATGAGGCGCTCGTATGCACTGAGAGCGTCTTCGAACTCATACACGGAGTCTACCACTAATTTGAGCTTGCCTTGAAAGGCGGTAAACCTAAGATGCCAAATACACGAAGAATCTAGCACAATACCTTCTGTCACCAAATCACACAGCTTTGCAAGATCCTGTGGGTTGTGAGTTACGCTTACCATGCTGTAAGCAAGGCAGTGTTAGCGGCACGCAGTGATTTGGTAGCGGAATGCACTGACCTCCACTTTGCATTAACACCACCGAGGAACGATGGCCACACGATTTCGCAGCCCAGACAAAGCAACTTTGAGATGCCGGTAGATCCCCCCCACTTTAGGTCTGGCCAAGGTCCGGTCGATATAAATGCGCCTTTTGGCTTCATGTAGGCATTCGAGTACTTGTAAAGAGCGGGGTCAACCAAAGCAACGGCATCAAAGATGATGTCAAATTTAGGCGAGGGCGGATTTTCCGCGAGTTGCTTATGAAGAGGTTTTTTCGTATAATCAAAAAACTGGTGAGGAGTCAGCAAAGGAATAACTACAGGGAAAAGCACTTACTTCATCTGCCCCCGCGTTACGACAAAATTCCTCATTTCTTGGCGAAGCACTCGTGACAACCTTCGCTCCAAGAGCCTTTGCAATATAAATAGCATTCATACCAACTGCTGAGCTGCCGCCATTGATGAACACGCTCTGGCCAGCTTGAAGCTTTCCAATACCGACCAGGGCCTGAAAGGCAGTCTCCCCAGCTATAGGAAGACCGCAAGCCTCTATCGCAGAGACATTGGATGGTTTCAAGTTTAAAAGAGCAGCAGGAAATTTCGTGTACTCTGTCAGCGCCCCCTGCCCCGTCTTCAACTGCAGTGCTATCCAATGAACTGGGTCAACATGGTATGCTAACGAGAATACTAATAATACTCACGAACTGGCATAAAAGCGATGACCTCGTCTCCCACGGAGAACTCGGTGCCATTTGCATCCACGACCACGCCAGCGAAATCATGTTCTACTGTGAATGGTCTCTTAGCAATAATGTCGGGCGCAGTCGACATAACCTTCCATCCTCTAATTAGTGGGGTTCAAAATTATAAGAAGCTGCTGATCATTTTGGTAGGTTACCTACACTGGATTAAGTGCTGCCGCCTGAACCTTCACAAGCACTTCCCCAGGTGAAAGGGGAGGAACAGCCACGTCCGTCTGGAAAATAAGAGATTCAGAGGGTTTGCCTCGCTTCACAGATCTCCAAGCTCGCTGAGTCTGTGGAATGTTGGGAATTGGATAGGTGCTCATGGTTTGAACTGGAAGAATGTATGGCCAACTAGGCTGTAATAACGTTCGTCAAAAGACATGATGGCAACCAATATTCGTTGTTTCTTACTCATTCTCCTTTAAGGCTTTACTCCGTATTCATAATATCCTATCCCCTATAGTATATAAGCCCTCATATAGCTATGTGCTAGTAGGGCCATTAATCCTTTAGGCTTTGGCTTCGAAATAAACGCTTAGATATTACTCTGCCATTCGATTCTCAAGTTTCCCGAGAGTTAACTTCTCTCGTGAACATTCTTTCAAAGTGAAAGTCAATGAAACCTCACACAAGCCTAGACCTGAGATTTCGAGTCCCCAACTCCCACGAAGTGCGGAGGAGGATTTTGTCGAACGCGAACGGGGTCAGGCACCTGTAAGAAAAAATGTCTCCCACAGTGAAGAACAAATAACGAAAAGGTGGCTTATAATCGAGGCTACAACTAGATAGAGTATCAACCAGCGAAATGCAAGAT
Organism: Suillus spraguei; assembly: GCA_016800925.1. Classification (NCBI taxonomy): domain Eukaryota; kingdom Fungi; phylum Basidiomycota; class Agaricomycetes; order Boletales; family Suillaceae; genus Suillus; species Suillus spraguei. The sequence continues at coordinate 189,847 of JABCPU010000036.1, read as the reverse complement.
TCACAAATCTAGTCCAATCTTCATGGACAGAGGTAATCTCAACAGGGTCCCCCTTCCCAAGAACTGGGAGACATCACTCGAGGTTCTACTGGGTATTAAGCTTCTTCGGCCCCCGCAGACCGAGGCAACCTAGAAAGTTCATAGAGCCCCACACACCCCTACCACGGGTAGGGAATGCGTAAGTGTATTTTCCTCGGACCGGTTCCTGGCATAGACGCTGTTATAAGCGTTTATACAGAACTAGGTGTGACGGCGCCTACGCGCCATGCCCCTACTCCATTTTCGCACAACGCTTGAACCCATCCAGCTTCATACCTCACACAATCTGTTCATTCGTATTTTAAACACAATTATTCAAACATTTGTCCGAAGTCAGGACTCGCCTTGGAGTAATTATAAGTGTTGCAACAACAATTTGCATAGGGGTTAAGACCAGCTAAGATGAACCTCTAAGGAAACCATCCACGAGTAAATGTCAAAGTGTGTTCCGATAGAGAAAAAAAATGGTGCCATCAGCAGGTTTTGAACCTACACAGTCGAAGAGAAACAGATTTTGATTCTGTTGTGGGAACTACCTGGCTAAGACCAGTTACAGTGAACTTCTAAAGAAACCACCCATGAGTGAATATCAAGGTGTGTTCCGATAGAAAAAACCTCGTTGACGGCAAGTTTCGAACTTGGGCAGAAACAGACTTTGATTCTGTTGCATCAGCGGGTTGGATTATGTTACGGTGTGCTCCGTAGCACTCCGTAGCATTCTGCAGTGAATTACGTTTCTCTGATGTGGGGCAACCTCCTGGGCTAAGAGTCGACCAGTTATGGTGACTTTCTAAAGAAACCATCCATGAAGGAATGTCAAAGTGTGTTCCAATAGAAAAAAACAGTAGTTCAGCAGGTTTCGAACCTACGTAGTCCAAGACTAACTGATTGTAGTAACCGCACTGACCAGGCTATTTTAACTCTTCCAGTTGACGAGGACATCGTTGAAAACCTATGGGCCTCTGACAGATATTAAAAAACGAGGACAGTGAGACACCATCACCACCTTGAAGGCCAGACATAGAGGAGTTGAGACAGTAGTCTCGTCTTCCCACAAAACGGTGGCCACGCAGCAATCCAGTTCATCAGTAGTGAGCGCACGGCAATGAATCACTGAGGCCATGGGAATTTCAGCGCAACGCGAACTTCAACCCAAATGGCCGAGGCTCGAGAGAACAAGCAATCGAAGAATAGACCAGAGAAGAATGCGATTCAAGATCAAAAGCAACAGACACAGGAAGACCCGATTTGAATGAGGTCCCAGAGGTAAAACACGATATAACCCACTCCCTCATGGTAGCGGGAATAAATCTACATTAGAATGGTCGCACAGGGTGTTCTGACACTGAAGGCCAATGGATGTACTTAGCTTACTAGGGAGGTTCTGAGAAGTGCAAGCCTTGGAAGTAGAGCACGTGGTCTGGCTTTCCATAAACGTCGGATACTGCCATCGAGGAAGCGCTTCATTCCCACCTGCTTCTCATTCAGTAAGTCAATAGGTATGAAAATGCGGTTACTCACCTTTCCAAAGTGCATCATGTACGCCATAGGTCCTTTTCCTTCGTGCGCTGATCACTGGTGAGTTCGACGTCACTTCTTGTTTCTCCATCTCTCCATTGTGCTGATGAAAGCTCTTAAATGTCGTAGTACGCGCTGACAGTCAGACAGAGCTATAGTATGGAAGAATTGCCAAAGGCGAGAAGATTCTCAGTCACAAAGTGATCTGTGTGTCTTCGTCGCGCTTACCTCAAATTTGTGCAACCTTAACGTCGGATGTGAGATTATCTTACCTGTCTAGCTTAGTATCACGTGAGCCTACGTCCTTGTATGCCATACTTATAGCCAGCAGTGATGTCATGCAAGACTGAAGCTTTCAAGAGGGAGAGATATCCACGATATTAGCTCTCACTACATTGTCCATAGATACATGGTCAACAGAGGGTCGTTGGAGTGTGATAGCAACTTCAGCACCATAGACATGAAGGAGCACCGCGGCAAGATATGTTGATCTGATTCATCTGAATGCCGGACAATTCAGAGGTAAATGAACGTTTGAACCCTCCCAGGTGTTTTGTAATTATATCATCCGGTAAACGCGAACATTCCAGGTGTGCTCCATTAAAATGACATCTACACAAAGATCCTCGACGTGTGTCTGAGATTGATCGCACCCGATATCACGTGTGACAGTTCGAAGAGCAACAAGTAACGTAGACAGCCTCGCGATATTCATCAACAGGATACAAGAGCCAGGAAAGGTTACAGGCAAGAAAATAAAAGAAAGTAAGGAGGCCTGCATAATTGAGCTGGTACCCCGACATGCCTCATAACACTGAAAAACGCTACAGTGAAAGTAAGTGGAGAACTCAAAGTGGGCTGGAGTGAGTGTCAGAGGTAGACACCATCTACAGAAACAATAATATCCGGGGAGTGATGACACACAGGCTAGAGCCATATCTCAAACAAAACTGAGAATAGGAGGCGAGAGCAAGCTCCAACCACCAACACAAGTCCATTAGCGCTTTCAAACACAGCAGGATGGGCGCTCGGACGATACAATGCATCATACAACAATGGATAGGACATTTGTCATGTAAAAGGTTATGAGCTGGACAATCATTGACTCATCAAGCACACGAAGCTTCATGCAAGGGCATTTGCGCAAAAACGCTGGCATACTCGAAGACCTGCAGAACACCTGATAGATTGAGCGGCGGATAACACGAAAGAAGGAAGACACACAAACCGCAAGAATGCGAGCTTAGAATGTGATAGAACGATAAGGTACAGATAGCCAAATATATTCAGCGATGCAAAGGCCTCCCAGACCAGTTGAGCGGGGGACCATGCAAGAGAAAAAAAGGCACTCAACAAAGACGGGGAGGTGACGCGGGTGCAGAAAGTGTGAGAGCACCACTCCTGCCAGAACGGCCGCGCCGCCGCGAAGGCTTAAATATACTGAGCGGCGCACAACACGGTGAACGCGAAAGAAAGAAGACACTGCACGACACTCTATAAGCCTGCTTCGAAATGGGAGTGAAAAAATGAGCACAAGTGAGTGTGCAGCAGAATATCTTACATGCTCTAGTGAAGTCGCTACAGCCTACAATCAAGCAAACATAAAACATACTATAGGAAACAGATCAGAAGCCGGAGTCGACAGTTGGTGCACCTCCTGATTACAAACTCCGCGACGGATTAGATAGATCTAGTCTCGCCCAAGATTCGCTCATCCCTTTCGTCTTTCTGTAACATCCACATACTAAAGCAAATAACGAGAGTTATCCTAAATCATTCAACCCAATATCATCTTAGGTAAGTAAAAAATGCTGCGGCATGTAAGATGCGTTGACTGTGTAGACGCTAGTCATCCAAGCCCCTATTCAATCACCTCAGAACTGAAAATGACCGACTCTCAGCACAGTGACTCTTCCGTCGAAATCATTAGCAGCATTTCCTGCTGCGCTACAGAAGCTTCTGAAGATGAAGTCGTCTGGGGCGTCAGCGATGAATATTCGTCGGAGAGTAGCGTTACCGACAGCGACGCCGATTATGTCTTGTTACCTCGTATCTCAGGGGAGGGTTCTCCTGACAATGCTTCCGACGACAGCACACAGGATATGCTGTCAATGGCATTAAATTTATTATCAGTCAACAAACCAAACCAAAAGGTGAAGCAAATCTGCCAACCGGCGGGGCACGAAGTAACATTTACGAGTCCCTCTGTCCAGCATAACGACGGAGCAAGGAGTACAAATGGTTCATATGAAGATGCTGTCGCATTTATCACACAGTGCGCGTTTGTTCCTACTTATTAATTAATTAATCTTCATCGCGGGCAGGTACTTGGATTCTCCTGTCAGGGAGAATGATCCTAGTACGAAACTCCTGTTTCTGCAGGCTCTCATTGTGGAATTTGGCATTTCCAAACAGATGCCTACTAGCATATCATCAGCGACAAAACTGCTAAAGACTTCGGTACACGTGAATATCCAAGATTATGTAGCCAAGCGGGGAAAAGACCAGGGGGAATTACAACAGATCATGCAGCCCAGCAAGAGCGCCCTGCGGAAGGATATTCGGCGAAGCAGCCGGAGGAGCCCCCTGAAGTGGGTGAAGGAACATGGACTAAATGTCCTTTTGATCGGCTTCTCCAACTAGTTTGCGGGAGTTCCCTTTCTTCCATCCGTTCAGTATTGTATAGACCTGTATTTTACGACGACAAAATGTTATCATTGAATTGTTCCATGATTCGAGTTCAACTCAAAATAACATGCATTTTACATATGACCACGGGAACATACGACTAGCAAGTCCACAGTCAACCTATTCATGCAACGGAACGTTAAGGGAAGGGTATAACAGCACTGTGACAAATCTATGAGCTCAACGTGCAGAAAATGTGAAGAAGTAAGCGAGCAAATTATTGTAATAATAATAGACACTGCGTCCTGCATTCTGTGTCCAACTTCAATTGCCGTTCTCCACTACTAGCATAATCCCAAGATCAATCAAGGCTTGGTTCAAGACTAAAAGATTCTGGGGGTCGGTGCTGTTTGGCGCAGCCACAGCGGGCCCAGTGGGGACGGCAATCCCACTCCCCACACTTGAACTGTAATTGTCAGGCGAAGGCGAGGCCGAAGGGGTGGTAGGGAATGAGGAGGTGATGTTGGAACCGGAATTAAAGATGGGAATGGAAGTGGGGTGGGAGTAGGGGTGGGAGTGGGAGTGGGAGTAGGAGTGGGAGTGGGAGTGGGAGTAGGAGTGGGAGTAGGAGTGGGAGTGGGAGTGGGAGTAGGAGTGGGGGTGGGGTGGGGGTGTCAGCGGGGGAGTATATGTAGGCGTATCAGGTGTCCACGTTGACGTGGATGTCGAGCTGGTAGGGTCAGGAGTCCAGGTCGTTGAGGTGGTAGTTGTACTAGCACCGCTACCGCTATTGTACCACCATGACCCATAGATTACACCTTCCGACTCGGACGCAAAGTAGTCAAAAAGACCGCGAGAGAAGTCAAGTCCGCCATAAGGGCAGCCCATACACTAGCCATCTTTGGGTAAGGTCGCAGTATTGAATAACGTAGTCGAATACAGACCTCATCCATGATAACAGCCTGGGCTGTTTTTCCACCGTAAGAAATCGTGATTGATAAAAAGCACTGTGGGCCTGGATATCCATTGCCGTACTGATCAACATTTAGCGCCACGATCTAGAAATGACACATGGCATCAGATGAGACGTCATCCAGATATCTTATCGATACAGACAAAGTCACTGGCAGCGCTGTAGTCTCCGCAAGCACCCCTTTGAAATGAAGGAAGCGATGAGCAATTTTCAAATAAGGCACCGTTAATAGGACCCACAAGCCGACATCATAGAAGGTGAACCGAGCATTGTCGAAGGAGCGCTTCTGGACATCCACATCCCCACGGGCGCGGACGGCAATTTCTTGGTGACGTCTTCCCCAGTGATTGCCATGAGTGTTAGCGAAGCTAAAAGGAATGATCGCAGAAAGAAAACCGAGAATCGTAGTGAGCCGCATTTGTGCGATTTGCAAGGCAGGAATAGCACAAGTTTCCGGTGCGGCGCGTGATTTATATCGAACTTGAAGTTGAAAGAGCGTATACACAAGAGAATGACTAGCTCGTAAGATTACAGCTTTTTTACTTGCAGGGAGTGAGCGGACTATATTACAACGGAAAATAGTGGAAGCTCTTCATACCAACCACTGTCAGGCTAGGACCCCGGGAACACCCGCACATTACTACCAAACCAGTCTGGCATTCAATAACAGTAACATCAATAGCTAGTGTCCCCCGACAGTAGGATGTAAGATATTATGTACGTGGTATAGCAACTGCTGGCCGAAGAATAAGTCCTTTAAATAGCTCGAAAAATGTCCATAAAGGTAGATATAGCAATGCTATACTTTTGTTACGAAAGCAGCAAACCTGAAACAATAATATTACGTCTGAGCGACACCAAGGAGATCACCCAGGTACACCATTGCCAGGTTGAGGTTCATGAGGGTGGAAGAGCTTCCAACAGGAACAGACCCAGCGGTCTGCACTACAGAGTTAGCACTGGTTGTGCTCGACACACTGCTCGACGCCGAAGACGACGAAGAACTAGGAGTGGCTGAAGTCGAGTAGCTGGTACTGTATGAACTTGAGCTTGTCGAGGATGAGGATGGGGATGGTGTAGGGCTGGGACTGGAGCTTGTCGAAGGTGGAGGAGGCGGGGTTGAGGTTGATGTTGTAGTTGGCGGTGGGGGTGGTTGCGAGGTAGTAGTTGGTGCTGGGGGTGGTTGCGAGGTGGTCGTAGGTGCCGGTGCCGGAGCAGGGGCACTACCAAAGGACCAATCACCAGTGAGCACACCAGTACCAAGTGGAGAGAAAAACTCGAAAAGGCCTTCTGAAAAATCAAGGCCACCATAGGGGCATCCAGGACACTATTTTAGGTGTCAGACTGGTCCAACGATGGTCATTGTCATTACCTCGTCAGTGACCTGAGCCTGCGCTGTCAACCCGTTGACAGTAATCGTTATCATTTGGAAGCAATATGAACCGCTACCGTATTGCTAGAAAATTGAATCGTATTACTTTAATATTCGCAGAAATTTGAAATTCTTACCGCTGAATTCAGCGCAACTATCTAAATAATCAAAGTTAGTTTTGAGTAATTATTAAGAATCAACCACATACAAAGTCGCTCGGTTGATTGGTTATACCACAAGCACCCAGACCGACCGCATAGTATGTGAAACGGGAATTGGGGAAATCGCGTTTGTACATATCAACATCTCTAGGCGCCCGAACGGCGAGGTCACGCTTTCCATGATGGCGTCGGTTGATTTGGTGAGCACTGCTGGCCAACACCGAGCACCATAATAGCGCAAACGACAATAACACTGACAACTGGGCAAAGAAGCGCATGCAGTCAGCCTAAAAAAACAAGTAGAGAACGTCAGGGTAGGAAATCCGAAAAAAAAGAGTGACTATTGTTGTGAAAACTTTGAACACAGAGAGGGTGATGGTCAGAAAGTAAGCGTGAACCGACGCCGACGCTTGTATAACATATATCATCGGACTCACTACATCACAGTTTCACTTACGGCTTTCAGACGCTCAGGCTCATACCTGATTGGTCCTTAAAATAGAAAGAGGGCGCCGATTGATTCAGTTGCAACGGGCAACCCATTGACATCTCTGACATGCGTGTGATGGAGTCCATATGTAGCTTGTCAATTGCTATGCCCTTGACTACGCTACTTAGTACTGTTAGCGCTACATAGTACAACCATTCTCTTAATAAGTTGTAGGCATCAAGCCGTCCGCGTTCTACACCGATACATTCGACGTACGATCCTATCATTCAAGTTCTACTCGGGTGGGAGGGTCAATAAATGTCGTCTATGAATAAATGAGCTTGGGAAAGAACACGTCATATTGTTAATACTCACCGTCACAAATTTTAGGACCTCGTCAATAGCAAGGACAGGCAAGCTGAGGTACAAAACCATCTGCCATTCAGCCCAGTTCAGCGGCGTTATTTGGAACAGCACCTAAGAACAAATTATTTAACTTTCTAAATTTAGTGAGATCAACATGGAAGACCAACCGTGAAGAATGGAATATACAAAATAGCAAAATGGAGTGCCATGCTGAGAGTTATTGCCCCCACAAGGAACGGGTTCTTCCACACGGGTAAACGCAGCAGACTCTCGTTCTCAGATAGTGAGTTCATTGCGTTGAACATCTCCACTGTTACGAGAATCGACAGGCTCATGGTCGTTGCCCGATGCGCCATAACGTTCGTGAACATCTCGCACCCAATTTCTGGAAAGAGCGTAGAGCATTGGTGGAAATGCGTCTGCCGGATTCATCAGTATGGAACGGATGATCGAGTTAGGGCAATACATAATACATACAAGTTGATGGAATGTGATCTGTGGCCCTTCTGAGTAGAAGATGAACCACCACGCGTATCCGAACACGGTAGCACATCCGACGTAAATGCCAACCACCATGTAACGGAAGAACAGCCATCCTCCAACAAGAGGCTCTCGGTTGTTTCTCGGAGGAACGCGCATGATAGAATGATCCGGTGGATTGAACCCAAGGGCGGTGGCAGGCAAACTGTCTGTAACAAGGTTAACCCACAGGAGTTGTACTGGAATAAGGGCTTCTGGCATGCCGAGCAGAACAGTCAAAAATATGCTATGGTGAACGAACTGTCAGTATCTATTCGAACGATCACAGTTTATAGTCCTACCTGACAACTTCGCCAATGTTCGACGAGACTAGAAATAGTCAGCAGGAGCGACTAAGACAAAGTGGGTTGCACATACTTAGGTATCGGATGAATTGCTTAGTGTTGTTGTATATGAGTCTACCTTCTTCTACCGCAAGCTCTATAGTTGCAAAATTGGAGTCTGCGAGTACCATATCGGCAGCCAGTTTGGCAACATCGGTACCGCTTCCCATGGCAACCCCAATGTCTGCCTTTTTCAATGCTGGGGCATCGTTTACACCATCACCGGTCTAGAAGATGCGTTAGTCGGTGTCAGAGATGTCAAGTACGCCGACCAACCATCGCTACAACCAGCCCGAGACCTTGAAGAATATCAACAAGTTGGCTCTTGTGTGCTGGCTCTGTTCGAGTAAAGAGACTAGCACGTTGTACAGCCTTGATCTTCTCTTCAGCACTGAGGTCATCTAGTTCCCGGCCCGTGTAGCTTTTCCCTGTCAAGTCCTCATTCTCCCCGAAGATCCCAATCTGCCTGCAGATCGTTTCTGCAGTACCCTTATTATCGCCAGTGATGCAGATAACACGAATACCAGCAGCTCTACAATTCGCAACAGCGCGACGGACCTCTGGTCTCGGAGGATCGAGCATTCCAACCAGAGAAACGAACACTAAGTTCTGTTCAAATCGAGAATAATCGCTAGAGTTTTGACTTTGATAGTGAGCGGGATCAACATCCTGAACATCTGCGTAGGCGAGGGCCAGAGTGCGGAGACCGGTGGACCCGTAAGAGACCGTTTGTGCGAGGAGTATTTTACGTAGCTCTGCTGTTAATGGAATGACCTTGCCATGTACCATGACTGAAGTACACCGGTCCAAGACAGACTCGGGGGCTCCTTTGACAAAAAGAGCACCCTTTCCATTCAGCCGCACAAGGACAGACATCATCTTGCGGTCACGTGAAAATTCCATAGTGAGTAGCTTCGGGATGGAGCGCTCATAGTACTCATTCACTACACTGGCCCTCGCGGATGGCGAAAGCGTGGAGAGGGACTCGGATATTCCTTATCTGGACAACCAATCTTCTCTACGAGGACTTTCAAGGCAGCTTCAGTTGGCTCTCCCACATTACTATACGAGGCCTTGTCCTAGGAACACCAATGAGAATAGAGAACACCAATTGGTAACGTAGTAGCTCACAGAGTTGTAGACGATTTTCGCATCATTACAGATGGCGCTGATCTCCGCGAGACGTCTGATGGGATCAGACTGCAGATTCACAGCCTTTCCTTTGGTAGAAGTGATCAAACCTTGTGGTGAATAAGTTGTACCTTCAACATCATGGTCTTCCGGAAGGCCGCTTTGCGCATTGATGGTGAGGAACTTGAGTAACAAGGTTGAGTGAGATGCATTTCATACAGTGATAAATCGTGTGTCACCTTTGAAATACTCATCTGGTTGGTAGTGAGAGTGCCTGTTTTGTCCGAGCAAATGACATTGGTACATCCGAGGGTCTCCACACTTGGTAAATTCCTGACAATCGCGTTCTTCTGCGCCATCTTCTTCGTTCCTAGAGCTAAGCATGCTGTAATGACGGCAGCAAGACCCTCTGGGATAGCAGCCACAGCGAGAGCCACAGCAATTTTGAAGTAATAGATAGCCCCCTTCATTACACCGTGATGTGCAGGGTCCCAGAAGTGCCGGAAATTGACCAACCACACCAGGACGCAAATGACGGAGATCACTTTGGCCAACATATCACCGAAATCATCAAGTTTGCGTTTGAGCGGAGTCTTTTCAGTGATTTGCTGCGAGATTGAATGATGAATGTGGCCGATAGCGGTCTTCTGACCAATGAAAGTGACGACGGCTCGCGCACTCCCATTGACCACTGTGGTGCCCTGGAAAATGATGAACACCTCGTTGAACGCCGAGAAGGCAAGGAGAGCGCTTACAGAGAACAGCATGTTTGTCATATCCTGTTTCACGGCGCCCGTGTCAGAGACGACGTCAACCGACTTGTTCACGCTAACACTCTCGCCAGTGAGGATGGCCTGGTCCACTCTAAAGCTGCTAGAGGATATAGACAAGATTCTGCAATCCGCGGGAATTTTGTCGCCAACTGAAACCGAAACGATGTCACCTGGAACGAGCTCAGAGGCATGAATGTGGGCCAACTGGCCAGACCTGAAGACCTTAGCCTCATCTGGGGAATATTCCTTCAAAGCCTATACGAACAGTTGAACATTGATGCACCACGAGGCCACACAATACAACTCACGTCTATGGCTCGGTCCGCATTTGTTTCTTGTATTACTCCAACAGTTGCATTCGCGATAAGAATGAGCAATATAACAGTGGGTTCAACGAATGCTCCAAATAAAGTGGTATCCTCAGAGTCATCTAGCAATGCCAAAACGAAGGATATGACTGCTGACGCAAGCAGGATCATCACTAGCTGGTCCTTGAATTGTTCTAGAATAAGTTCCCATAGTGGAGTCGGAGGTTCTTCTGGAAGCTCTGCACAAAGTATTAGCTGCCAAAACAATATATATGAACGATGCAGACTGACCGTTCTTTCCATACACTTCGACATGCTTCGCGGCTTGAGCTGCAGTTAGTCCGCGAGAACTGTCAACGCCAAAGTGCTCTAGGACATGCTCCGGGGTGCTAGTCCATGGGTGCTCCATGACCGTCGTAATGAAGAAAAAAGATAGTACAGACGCACGACCTAACCTTTAAGCACAGGAATTTGTCCTACAATGTCGCTGTGAAATTTGCTGACGTGTTCGATTTGTTTGCGTAAGTTGTCGCGAGGACATGTACGTTGCACGTTGCGCGCTCGAAACCTTCAACGCGAGCGATATCATAAGAAATCAATGTCAATCAGGTTCAAACCTTCAACATACGTTGGACTACGCGGTAATAAGAGGATGGTCATATATGTAATACGCATAGCCAAGCACGCCATCGCACTGATCCCCGTCCAGACACGAACCAGAGGATTCTGTCAGGATCCAAATTTAAACCTTGAGCCGATTTCCGTGCCGGTCCGTTGTGAGATACCCGAAGTTCCGAGTCTCTGCAGGCCACTGATGCTCTTGTTCCACGTTGGGCAAGGAAGCGGGTTCAGGGTGGAATGTGGTAACGAACGTCGCAGCATATGACTGACAATACACGCGCCAGGCAATTACCCTTCCAATGGTATTAGCCGCCATTATTGACTACTACGCCGCCTTGAGAGACATTGGACGACCACTCATTACGCGTTTTGCCAATCGTCATATGATTTCGATCGTGAAAACATTTTCCACTTCATGCATAACACCTTGAAGGCACACTCACATCCATCCACCTCTCTGCGACCCTCAAACAACCGTATCCAAGGTAGACGGCGGAGTTGTTAACGATGTCGATTGCTATAGTAGGTGTCGTCCTGCCTTTCTGTCCAAGATGGGGATTGTGAAGAGTGCAAAGTATGTTATACTATCTTTGGCCCAGAGTTGCAAAATGTTTCGATCAGTTTTTTATAACACAACAACTACACAACATTAAAATAAGAAAACAACAGGAGCACGTAGAAATTAGTACAGACTTTAATGCTATGTAAAAAAAAGTAAGGAAATATGTCAAGGCCATGTTGCCAGAGAGAGGCCGGTGCAAAACACAGATTTGCAAAAATTCTCACCCCATCGTGTCACACTATGTCACATTGCCGTTTTAAGTCTCCGACAATTTGCAAACGAAACTGGGGCAATTGTCAAGAATCCCATTTGTAACTCCGAACACAAGCTCACACCTCCTGTCACGCTATGCATATCGATAGCACAACACTTATATCTCTCAACATAACTCAGTGCTCGTGTCAGAAAAAATTAGAGTAGTTTCATGAGGTAGTAGGAAATTATCATTAAATTTTCTGATTTTTTTGTTGCATGTAATAGCCTCCTTTCGATGGATTGGCGTGGAAAGTGCATATGCTGAACAGTATTTTGCTGCCGCAAGCACTTCCAGTCCATTTTTCATGGAATCAAAAATATGTACAGCAAGCTATGTACTAACCATACTCTAGAATCATTGTGTGAATGAAATGAGTGGAAAATGAGTGTGCTACGTTGTAATTTGCAACTCCAGGCCATTTTGCAACTCTGGGCCAAAGATAGTACTTGTCCGAAGAAACAGCGGTGTCAAACTAGCATGGAACATCTGGCCACTACATGCAATGGGACGTGATTGAAAGACTGTACAAAACCCCAATTAAGCATAGAACCAGCGGCACAATGCAACAGTTAAGCACCTATAGTCTATACTAGTACATGTGTATGAAGAAAAAAGCAAGCAGCTAGGATGGTCGGTGATTGGGATATTAGCGGCTCTAGTATATTAAAGGCGTAACTCCAATATTACTTGTCAGCATCAGCTTCGACAGATTCATGAATGTGTTAGGCCTTATCCTTCAGGAAAGCATGAAAAAGTTCGCTTAAAGGCCTGGCAGGCTAACCTGAAGCCAGCTCATGTGAGATAACGGCTTTCTTTCAAATTCGGGCTTGTCAACTTGCCACCAAACACAAACACAAGTAAATACGCTACGGTGACCTAATTGGCATTAAACGTCGCGCATACAACGGTGTCGCCGTTCAAGTTCACTGGTTTCCCTGACCTTACCAACACGTCGTCGTCTTTGGAATTGAAGCCATGGGCAATACCAGCTCATCGTCCTCACGCGGCCATCACGATGACACCGTTGACTACGGTCATCTTACTCCTCAGGGCGTCTACACTGGCCCCAAAGACTGGAATCATGGGATCGTCACCCAGCTCATCATAGATCGCAGGCTTGCTCCTTTCTATCGACCTCTAGAAGATTACGATGAAAACTGGGACGATGAGCAGATCATGTCAGCTAGGAGGGTCCTCCCAGATACTGACAGCGGCAATTCCGACACACCCCCTACAAGGGTTGACTCGCGAGATTGTACAAAGCCAGCCCATCAGTCTAAACGGTCTGGTACATTGAAGGACCCCTCCCATTATCCAGAGGCTGCCGTTTACAGGGGTGCCGTAGAATGCCCTATATGTTTCCTTGTGCGTTATCTCCCACGTGCGTCATGTAACCACTGAGTAACTCGTGCCTCAGTATTACCCCCCTAATATGAACCATTCAAGGTGTTGCGATCAGGCAATATGCACGGAATGTTTTGTTCAAATAAAGAGGACCGAACCTACGGCTACACATCTCGTATCTGAGCCAGCAGCATGCCCATATTGTGTACAGGAGAATTTTGGTGTGGTATATACTCCTCCTTCATGGCGTACTGGAATTGGGAGCGATGGAACGGTTCGTTTTATTCAGTCATATTCCTGATTATAGCTGACGAGGTAACTTCGTTCTTTACTCATTGTTATTCAGTCACTACCAGTATGGTCGGATATTCCCAAAGGCTCGAATATACCCAGTGCGGTTCAAAAACGACGTCGCAAGAGCTTTGGTCATGATAGTCCGGAAGTGGTCGCTACAGGTAAATGACTCATGTTCAAATGTCACATGTCATCACGTCTTCCCGTGCATAGATTCCATAAGGCCAGACTGGGAAGCTAAACTTGCGGCTGTTCGAGCTGCGGTCACGCGCCGTGCGAATAGGCGAATAATTATGCGTCAAGTAGGAGACAGACTTATCCCAGTTGGTGTTACCAGTGGCCGTGTTCATCCCCTACCAACCGGTGAGGGTCAAGATGGCGGTGAGGTAGACAACAGTGCCAGTCGAAGAAGTCGGCGACATAGAAATAATGGTGGTCAGCCGGATATCAGCCAGTTGTTGGGTCAGATGGGGCTTGGTGGCCAAGATTTGGAAGAGGTATTAGCTTTGTGCTCTGACCTATTTCAACTAATATTCCTTTTCAGTTAATGGTCATGGAGGCTATGCGCCTCTCACTTTTGGAACATGAAGAGCAACAGAGAAAAGAAGAAGAGAAGCGGAAGAAGGAAGCTGCTGCTGCTGCTTCAGGGGGACATGTAGAGGGAGATACTCCCGGTCGGTCAAGTGAGGATCAGACAACTACAGACACGGTAGGGAATGACGTTTCCGATATCCCATCGGCTGCCCGGAGCTTGGAATCGGGAGAGGCAATAGCCGAAGCAAATCACGGTGGTGGTCGGGCAATGACCCCTGTAGCAGGTCAACCAACCTCTTCATCTCACTCGCAGACACCCGTTGATACCAGCGCCACTCGCAGTGATCAGGCAATCTCGATTCCAGCCCACCCGCAATGCCTGACACCCGGCGCTTCATCTCCGATGATTGGTGATGGAACTGCTGATTCCACAGCATCGGCTTTACCCGATGGAGCCGAGCGTTCAAGTCAGAATGCTTCCATGTATATTGACATACCGCCATACTCAGGGACGCCTGGTGCGGCCTCCATATCGTCCTCCATTTTCAGCCCCAATACTCTAGGACACCCGCCTTATGACTCACTTCCATCTTCACCAGAATCGTTAATGGACCGGCCGTTGTTGAATACGGACTAGGTTTCAGTTAGGGCTGTAACAAAAGCCGCTAATTCATGATCGTCAATTGCGTGGTACTGGGGTGGTGGTGTTAGTTATCGTGTCATTCATCGTCTATAGATCCTGGAGGAGCATCTTTCGTAATTCTTAATGTTTGCATACTTCTTGAGCAGCCTGTTGAATATATCACCGCACCAGTGTATCTATCTAACATGTCATTTCACGAATTTGATTTTATTCGCTGCTCTCATGCTATGGCGTAATTGTCGCGGGTGTTATTGACGGTCAAACTTCGTGCTAAACTCGGTGATGTGTATTCATCTATGTATCCGCGGAGGAACGACGGTGAGATGTCTCTCGCTATAGGGCTTCATGGGCGGGTGCAATTAGACTCCACTTTGCCTCATAGACGGTGCGATTCTGATGCCGAAATCTTCCCTCGTCCAGCAGCATGTCATCTCACGGGAAGGAGAACAATTTGGGAAGCTGTCGAGCGGCACCGAAAAAAAAAGAGAGATTACATATGATGCAATGAATGGGTACGTACGCAGTACACTGTCCAATAAGAAGAAAAAAAAAGTTCCAATAACCAAAAAGCTACCGCTGATTTTGTTGGTCGGCCCAGATGGGTTTCCCAGCATCTGGGTCGTTCTAATCGTATAGAAGACGGCTGTCAGTGCACAGCATGCGTCAGAACGTGAAGAACGCTGACCTGAGCCTCCATTTGACGTTTTATGGTTTGTTCTCGGACGAGTCTGGCTGCCCGGTTTGCATCGACCTTGCGCCGCAGATCAGGGGACATGGCCTGCGTTTATGGTGAGATGTGGTTCAAATGCAAATGCAAAAGTATGCCGAGGTAGGTTATTGCCTGGGAACGGTTGGAATGGCGCAGCAGGCCAATAGCGAAAGATGGGGAAAGAACTCACGGCATATGTCTGTTCAGGTGTAGGTACGGTCGCTACAAATCAAGAACAAGGCAGTGACGTTCAATCGATGAAGAGGAACGGGACAGGGTCATCCAAACAAATGGGCGAATCAGACGGTGAAGGTCCCTGGTGATAGAATACGAACCACTCATCAGAAGGTAACCCAGACCCATCACTGGTGCATCCAGTGAAAACGCAGTCCAAATTGCGCCGAGATCCCAGCTATAATCAGTTTGTGTATTTGCCAGTTCGAGATAGGACTCACGACCGCCTCCTAGCAAGGTCATTCTGAACCACGGAAAACTCATTGTGTGAGATTGGTGAGTTACTAAGTAAGGCCCGAGTGCAAGCCAATGATTACTTATTTGTCACGGTATCTCGGCGCTCAGCGCCGCGCAGCCATCATCGGCGCATCATACCTAGAATCTCCGGAACTTCAAGACAACCGCACTCACACAAGTATATCCATTAACTCTGCATCTACTGCCTTGGTAAAACCGATATCCTATTAAAACAATGTCCGAAGACATGTGCCAACGATACTGATAAGTATGCAATGATAGTAGAGTTGGACGTTCTACAGTGAGTCGTGGTGGTATGAAGTCGATGACAGTATTGAGGGTTAAAAAAAGGACTATGCAGAGAGAACCTATGCTAGAGGGCGAAAGCATGACATCGGAAAACAGTGACGATAAATAGTGTAGAATGCAGAGAATCCGTGTACTGAGTCAGTCTTCCGCCTGCAGAAATGTCCGTATGACTTGTTGGCCGTTCAACTTCCTCCGCTGGGATACAAAACCCATCATATCTGCAGTGCTTCTGCGGCTCACCAATTCTATTCTTGCTAGTTCCGCCTCCCACGCACGCATCTCTACTTGTCCGACTTTCTCGAACAATAAGCTACCCTCTGTGCGATTAGCACTTTCAGGTGTTGTCAAGTGGGCTCGATCCGAGCTCGCGCTTGAACTAGAATGGCCAAGCCGCGGAGCTTCCACCCATTTCTGGTTGAAAGCACCACGAATATCGCGTCCATTGGCGGCCGGCCCACTGTATGCAGTTTCAGGCCGCAGAGGGACAGGGTGTCGATTGCTATGATTGTGAAGAACGTTGTAACCCCGTGAATCGTACCCATGTGGTGCGTCCCGGGGCCCTGCAGAAGTGTGGGGTCTGCGGATGGACTTCAGCTTGTACTTGCTTCCGGGTTGTGGTGATGATGCAGAAGAAAACTTGTGGGTATGGCCATGTGATATTTCATGCTCACGGTCGCCTTTAGGCGCAATAGGCGCCTTTTCTGGTACTTTGGCAGCTGCAGGAGGGCTACGAGGTGGTGATGGTAGTTGAGTATTTGTATTTGGACGTCCTCGCTTTGGTCGTTTGGGGGACCTAGACTTGGACTGCCCTGCGGCGGAATAGCGTGAAAGAGCCAATTGACGCTGAGCCTCATTGGTCGAGACTACGATAATTTCTTGGTCATCAAGCTCGACCGTTTCGGCGCTCGAGTTGGGGGAGGAGACGATCAACTGAAACACACGATTAGGCAAACAATAGGAGGAAGGCTTGCAACATACCTTTACGCGAATAAAAAATCTGATAGAAGCCATGCGGGTCTGAAGTGTTTCTCCAACTGTCCATCGGCTACTGGGACTGACATCGGGCCAAGAAAAGGTGAGAGTTTGACGCCAAGTCCCAGTGGAATCCCGAGTGAAGCGATGGGAAGATTCAAGATGAGCAAAAATATGTGTCGTTGTTCGTTCGCTTGTGTGAGTCACTAGTGGGGTACTAGGTACCGAAGATTGTTGTTGTGACAGAAGGGGTCGAGTGTCTGATATCAAGGAGGTTGAGGAAGGGTAGTGAAGATCATTGGAGGACGACGCTGCGGATGTGATGTCGCAGGAGTTGGTTGCAACAGAGTGATGATCATGAGAGCTTGATTCTTTATTTGATGCAGGTGACGGTAATGCAGGGGCCGGTGGTGTCGAAGGACCAGAAGACGATGTTGGGAAGTCAAAGAATTGTATTCTTCTTTCAACGACGGCAGTGGCACTGCGAATGGATACTGCTGGATCTAGAGGTTGGACAGTGACTTGTAAAGAAACGATGTCAAGGGGACCGACGGGTTTAGTGGGCAGTATGATGCGATAACGGAGTGAAGGACCTCTAGACTTTGTAGTGAGGGAGGATAGATGAGATGTTGGGGGCGGTGTTACTGGGGAGGGAGGAGACAGATTGCCTGGTAAGTCATGGCGGATCAAATAGAGATCGCAATGTTTGAGCAAGCGAGAGCCGACGCCGGGAATGGGAGCGTGATTGACGACTAAACGACATAAGATACGAATGATTGAATGGCTGAAACGACATACCGGCCTCGATTCGCCAACATATCCGATACTCTTGAAAGTAAAGAGCTGTGCTGGGTCCGGTAGAACGAAGTGGCACAGAAAGTCGGAAAGGGAGTTCCGCATTTCCTATCTCTTCCCAATCTTTGCTGTCTGGTTTACTCCATACGGTGACGGAATGCTCTACCAAAATCTTGGAGTGTAGAGTGCCTAAACGGCCCTGACGAAACTCATAACAGCGAACAAAGACTGTGATATCTTTTGTAGGGAGATGTTTTCCATCCTGCTCGATTTCAGTTCGGACGACTTGGTGAACGGACATCAAAAGATGATATTAATTGATAGGAAAATATACGGACCTCCTTCGAACTTGAGGGGCGTTAAGCCGAGGTAGCCAATGTGGGGAAAGAAACGGACACCATGGTTGCCTTTGGGAGAGAGAAGAGCGAGCTTGACCATTAGGATGAGGATGAATGGGATGATGAAGAATTCAAAGAGTGAAAGAAAAGAGAGTGATGAAGGAAGAATTTAAAGACGCCCAGAAGCAATTGGGATAAATAAGTGACCAATAAGTGGTAGCAGAATTAATATTCATGACAGCGAGCGAGAAGCAAAAGCATCGCGACACGATCTCCCGATCTTTGATCCAGATCTACGGAGTACCGGGATCCTATTACCGGATATGGGATTGTGACGCCGGGTACTTGTCACGCTTGTATTGTTGAGAACTTACGCGGCTCTTGCTTCGACCAACCAACCATGCCTTCGTCGTTCTACGTTCCAATTCTCCTTGGAGGTATGATACTCACGGTATGTTCTAAATGTGATGATGATAATGATGATGATGATAATGAAGATGTTTGTATAGGGGTCAAGTAATTCTTTGTGGAGCAAATGGCAGGTGTGTGTTTCAGCCTCGCGTTGTTGGATTAACTACAAGAGTATATAGGACATGCAATGCGTGGAGAATTGTAGCGACGCTAACCCTGCAAACCACGTTCTTTATGAGCAACCTGTATGGCAGACACTTCAGATGTTCCGTCCGTAGTCTTTTTGTTTGTTCTGCACGTTCTACGCTAACCTATCCGTACTAGTCGGCGAAATGCTTTGTCAGTTCCACTTTCTACCCAAATCTACTCATATTTCACATCTATAGGCTTTCTTCCTGTCATTTATACGTGGCTCCGTGCACGTCAGCGTGCTGCACCCGTATTTCTCCCGGAAGAAGACCTTCATGATCCCGCTAAATCTTGTGAAGAGCTACGAGGTTGGAAAATTCTTCTTTTATGGCTCCCCGCTGCCTGCGATCTTACCGGAACAACGGTTCGTCTATCTTGCTCTTGTTCTGACCACTCATTCCTTAATCCATATCAATCAGCTTATGAACGTCGGTCTCCTCTATACACCCGTTTCCATTTATCAGATGACACGTGGAGCTCTCGTCCTCTTTGTCGGCACCCTTAGCGTCATCTTCTTACACCGTCGTTTATGGCTCTATCAGTACGTCCTCTGTGCTTCTTCCCTTCCACAGTTCTAATTTCTCTATAGATGGGTCTCTCTCTTGACAGTCATGGCCGGTGTTTCCCTCGTAGGATACAGCGGTTCGCTTATCAAAGACGTCGTACAACCCACCTTGCGTCTCTTGGGTGCCGATCAGTCAGAGCCCGAAGTCACCAAAGTCCTCGTCGGTTAGCTATCTTATTCCTTTTTATGGCTATTTACACTCATTCATACTTAGGCGTCTTCTTCGTTCTCTTCGCTCAGGTGTTGTAAGTATTTCATCATCCCTCACTTCGGCGACTAAGAATAACTCCCATCTAGTACGGCAACGCAGTTCGTCGTGGAAGAGAAGATCATGGCCCGTTACTCCGTGGCACCTTTGGTTGCTGTGGGCTACGAGGGTTTATTCGGTACCCTCAGCATCATTTTATGCATGCCCATTCTGGCTATGCCGTCAATCGCTTCTAGCTCGCCTTTCTTTGACCTTCCTAGGGGTTGGTACCAATTTGTGAACACACCCAGTGTCTTTTGGTCAGCGATCGCCATCGCCATTAGTATCTCCTTGTTTAATTACTTCGGCTTGAGTGTCACCAGGCATGTAAGCGCCACCGCGAGGAGCTTGACCGACACATGTAGAACGCTCTCGATCTGGCTAATCAGCATTGGCCTAGGCTGGGAGAAGCTTCTTTTCCCCATTTCGTTGCTGCAAGTAATCGGATTTTCCTTCTTGGTGTAAGGAAGTCTTTCGTACACTTATTTACGTGACACTCACAAGTCTTTCATATTCTAGGTATGGCACGGTACGTCTTTACTCGACAACTATGATGCTAGTTATTTTTAGCTCGCTCTTCTAGTTCCTTTTCAATGGTTTGGTCAACCCTCCCTCTTTCCTCCATTCGCCCTTGGTCCTAGAGGGCACAGTAGGTGGCGAAGCAGAAGAAGGGGAGGCGTTGCTTGCGGCACAGCATTTGGACGATACCGCTGCCCTGCCTGTTGACCTTGGTCAAGGTGGTTACGATGTTTTGCCGAAAGATGTCAGGGTTCATGCACAAGGTATCTCGTCATCAGAAGATTGAGGCCTGGGGATTCAACCACATGTTACTTACATCTAATACATTGATCCATGGACATATGCTGATGCGGGCGCCACACAATTGATGCGCACCGCTGTTTATTAAAGACGCCGTTCACGGACCCGCATGTGAACAAAAACCCCAGGACCATATGGTTTCGACAGGGACCAGATGCATGTTGCATTTTTTGGATACATTGGAACGAGGTTAAGCACGCCTCATGCTTTTCAAGTCTCGCAGTTCCCAGAACAAGCGACTTTTTGATCATGGTAGCGCGCGAGCTTTTGTCCCGAGAACCAAGCGGCGAATTTCGGCAATCTGCACGTCCACTCTTCTGTCTTCTCTCATATCAGTGGGAGGCTGGAGGCTGGAGACTGAATATAGGCTGACTTCGACAGGTTCTTGCACCGACACGAGGCAGATCACTAGCCTACCAGGACGGTGGAGTCAAGGCTTCTCGAAGGTACGGGCGCGAACAGAAAGTGCACAATTCAACTTGAACTACAATGTATCTTGGCAAACTTTATTACTCATTCCAAATCAATTAACGGTGTATGCATGCGGTGAAGGTGGCGCATATGGAAAACCGCCGAACTTGAACCAGCGACCGAGTATATATATATACACACTTCCCTAGGAGGCTTACTTGTCCGGGAGTAGAATCACCCTAATAGACTTGGCCGTTGTTCTGGTACGAACTGGAGTTTTATCGAAAAAGTTATTTGTATTGTACACTAAACGTGTTTTGAATTGGCGATCACCGTGGGTCTGAAAGTCGTACTAATTTGGTTCACGTTTCACCCGCCAGCAAAGCATGCTGTACCGGCTGCTAAAGTCTTTTTGAGTGAGAAGCAGAGGATGCTAAGCATGCTTACAGAGGTCATTCGGAGGACTCGTCGTCGCTATCAGTGATATCAGCTTCCAACTTCTCAATGTTCCAGCCCATCATCGATTTCGTAATAGCCAGAGCTTTCAATTGCTGAGCGATGTCTAACATCATCTCATTGCTGCGGAAGTAATGATTTCAAGTTCATTTTGCCATTATATCGGAAAATTAAAATGACGCCGCACCTCGCAGATGTTTGAATCCAAACGCAGAAATCATCCACCCAGATTTTGTTATACACGTAATATACTTCATGATGGTCCAAAATATGTTTCATCTCCAATAAGCAACGCGTCACCATCCGTTTACCCTTTTCCAAAATGGATGCTACGTCATTCATACAAGCATCGGCCATTGCGAAAGAGCGATAGAGAGGGAATACAAGGGAACGCCGATAGGACGGCAACAAAGCCGAGGCGAGGTCATCATCGGTGAACCCCGGCGTGGGGATAGTCGGACCAACGCTTTCTAAACATATGTACGGAGGGGGATCCAGCGCTGAGAATGCAGGTATGAGTGAGCAAATTGTCCAAGCGCTTTCAGGGCTGGGGTCATGCTGTGTCGTGCGCCTATCATAGGCATATGCGAATAGCAGGGTTAACAGTGTCAGATACAGCTTTCGTTGTTGCGCTTTTGTCGGCAAGTCTGTCATCATAATGTCAGTGTCAATAGGAAATGAAGCGGAAATACCGCTCACATTCTTTGCGCGGTAAATTGAGCATTGTCATGTTCTCGTTCTCGGTGAATACACATTCAGCATCTTCAAGCTCGGGATCTTCCCAGGCAAGAAGTTCCTGGATGTACTCATCATCCACGTAGTCCGCCCTACGGAGGCAGATGAGCGTTTAGATTGATGTCTTGTTCAGGGATCCTACATATAATGCTCCTCATCCCATTTCATCTCTTCATGTTGCAATCTTTTCGCTCGTCGTTCTTCTGGCGAACAACTTTCAGCCTCGCTCCCAAGTTCATTGATATCATTTTCTGTGTGAGCAACATGGGTGAAGTATCCTGTGTACATATCCAAGAACCCATAGTATCTCTTCGTGGATAACTGTAATGGAGAAGAGGATTCTACGATAGTCTGGGGAAACTGCCAGTCATTCTCAGCGGCTGGAAATGAATTCAGGATGTTTGTTGGAGCGTGAAGTCATCGCACGCACCTTCAAATATTTCCCGTTGTTCCAGCGAGATCGCATCAGTCAAATCCACAAGTTCTTCTAGCTCGCTTTGAGATGAAGTTTCAGATCCGATGACTTCTATAACCGGTTGTTTTGGAGCTTCGACATGACGAGGAGCTAGCAGCTTTGCTAGTAAATCCAAGTCAGGGAATTCTTGCCCCTTCGTCTCTTTAGTCAGTGTAACCGTTAAATATCCACTGCTTGGATCATAGGTTGCAGAAGATTGGTCGTCCTCTAGGACCGGATGAGGAAAGTTTATGCGAAGGAAATAAGGGTTGATGTGAACGGTCAACAAAGTCTCATCGACGTTGATCTCGACATCAGAGGCCTACTTCGAGGATAGCATTGATCAGGCCTCGGAACACAAATGCTGCGCAGACGTACTCTTACTGATGGACAATAGATTGATACTGCCACTGCCTCGAGAGTTTGGGTGCAGTGAAACCTTGGAGTTATCATATTGCGAGATGAAAGTGGCTATTCAGGTTTCGTAAAAGACTATAACCGATTGTAGCAGTAGACGGAATGAAGTTCTAGTTGACGACTGGAGTCTAGATTTGATGCGATAATAAAACAGGTTTCAGAGTCGCGATGACTCGGTCTCGTCATCTATAGAGCCAAAGCAGTAATCCCATAGTGACTACTTATACTTCAGGCTAATCGGCGAATGTTCGATGGCCCTTGAGACCAAAATGGACCCTCAGGTAGTCTTCGTTTAGGATTGGTCTAGACGCTGACCTTACCATTGGCTCGTAGAAATTAACCGCCTATCCGTCACTCGCCGCTGTAGAGCAGCTCATCATTCGCGAGAAGCGAGGCAACTGCGTCCCAATCTTTATCCAGCTTCCCGCAGACCTCATCACACCATGCATGGCATACCTTCGAATAGCCAAGGATTCAAAGTACAGCTTTTTGCTGGAGTCCGTTATTGCGGGTGAGAACATTGCGAGATACAGTTTCGTCGGCGCAGGTAGGATGCCCGCCCGATGTTGCCGGCTTTCAATTGACGCGCGTTAGACCCACTGAAGGTCATCAAAACTGGACCGAACGAGGAAATTCAGGGTGATCCACTTTCTGCTCTACAGCGGGAGCTCGCTGTTCACCAATATGTGAAAATACCTGAAATCCCGACCTTTACCGGAGGCGCGATCGGATACGTGTCCTATGACTGCATACAGCACTTCGAGCCCAAGACTGCCCGAGAACTCGTCGATCCTTTGTCTGTCCCGGAGTCTGTGTTCATGCTTTGTGACACCATCCTCATTTACGATCACCTATACCAGTCCATCAAGATCGTCTCACATGTCTTCCATCCAAAGGACGCCGGCGTCACGAACCTTCCGTTCGTCTATCAGACTGCTCAGTCAAAAATCCGTCGACTAGCAAAAGTACTCCTAACTCACGCGACTCCAGAAGTACTACAGCCTCCAATTACGTTGGGATACCAAGCGACGTCCAACATAGGCAAGGAAGGCTACGAGTCATTCGTGACTAAGCTTAAGGAGCACATTGTTGCTGGTGATATCATCCAAGCAGTTCCATCTCAACGTCTTGCCCGTCCAACAAATTTACACCCTTTTAATGCATATAGGCATCTTCGCCAAGTCAACCCTAGCCCCTACATGTTCTTTTTGGATTGCGGAGAGCTACAGATAGTCGGCGCCAGTCCCGAGACTCTTTGTAAAGTGGAAGAAAACAAGGTGTACAACCATGCCATTGCTGGGACCGCCAAAAGAGGAAAGAGTCCAGCAGGTCAGTCTTAATGTTTGCACGGGGCAAGCTATGTTGACTCCTTTTGCAGAGGACGAGGAGCTTAGCAGACAGCTCGTTTCGTCTGAGAAGGACCGGGCTGAACACATCATGCTTGTTGATCTCGCCAGAAACGACGTCAATCGGGTTTGCAAGCCAGAGACCGTGAAAGTCGATCATCTTATGGCGATACAAAAATTCAGTCACGTCATTCATTTGACGTCCCAAGTTTCGGGAATGCTAAGGGAAGGGTTGACGAGGTATTTTACCAATGATCGTGTTCTCTGCAACTGCCAACGGTTTTTAATAGGTTCGATGCTTTCCGCTCCATATTCCCCGCGGGAACTGTATCGGGTGCTCCTAAGATCAAAGCCATCGAACTGGTTTCCGAACTAGAGGGTGAACGGAGGGGAGTTTATGCCGGTGCCGTCGGTCGTTTCGACTTTGCTGATGACGCAATGGACACATGCATTGCCATTCGTACGATGACATTCAAGGACGGGGTCGCATACTTGCAGGCAGGAGGAGGCATTGTTTTCGACAGTGTGGAAGAAGAAGAATATGTAGAGAGCATCAACAAACTGGGGGGTAATCTACGAGCACTGACTGATGCAGAGAGTAAGTCTTGTTACTGAATTATGGTGTCGCGTTTACTGAAGGGGGATACAGAATACTGGAGTGAGGTTCAAGCGTCATATTAACGTTGATAGCACGTAGTCAAATTAATCTCTGTCAGCGTGTAGTACCTCGTTCTTGAGTGCGCATGTATCGAGGTTGTCGTAGCTCTTTATTTTGCTCTTCTTTGTCTCGCAAAACTCTCCCTTCTCTCCCGGCTATGCTGAGAACACCTGCGATTAACTCTGCTGCTCGGGGGCTCTCGTCATTCGCAGGGATGGCATACATGACCACGCGAGGATCGACGTTCGAGTCAACAATGCCAATAGTAGGGATATGCTGTATAGCACATTCGCGGATGGCGTGGATATTTGCCAGGGGGTTTAGGAAGATAACCAGGTCGGGTGTGACGCGTTGCCCTCTTGAGACGTCAGACCCAAACAACTGCAGTTTGTTCGTCAGTGTGCCAGGCAGCCATCTTTCGCCGACATGGAAAGCCTGTGGTCCAATCCTCTCGGCGGCTTTACGCACAACAGCACGCAGATCTGGACGAGTGCCCACAAAGACAACTGTGCCATCCCTTGCAACAACAGCGCGAGTAAGGTTCGCAGCCCTCCGCAACAACGGGAGGGTCGAGTCGAGGTCAATTATGGTGATGCCGGCACGAACACCGTATGCGTAGGGCATGAAATTTGGATTGAGTAATGATTTAGCGTGCCCAAAATGTGCGCCGGCAGCCATGAGTGCGGATAATGTTGCTTCCGACGCAGCGAGAGGTCGGTGCAACTGATGGTGGGGTTGGAAGGTGTTATCGCGCGTCACATTAGAGCCATGTTTGCTAAATAAATCGACTACACAAAACAATAAGCAAAAATAAGTCTCCTACGCGAAGAAAGACACTCACCGAGCATTTTGAAGCGTATCCGGCGGTCTTGCAACAGCTGCCAATCATCTGGTGACTGCAGAGGAAATGGTTCGTCACTGGAAGTGAATACATTTCGTCTATGCTGTAGAACCGAAAGCTGGCTTCTACGCATACACCTTGTGGCAGACAGCCATGGTCTTAGACCTGCCTTGGTAGACATGTCGAAGAATATTGGGTCGTGGCAGTGCAAAATTTGATACTGGCCAAGTTGCTTACTTCAGCCGTGCAATCGATTTTTTTCAATTGCTCTTCTGCCCATCACCACCATCCGGCTCATCTTTCTTTTTACTTTTTGTTTATCTTTTTAAAAAATGGAGGACGCATTCGACGGTGCTATTGGTATCGATCTCGGTACTACCTACTCGTGAGCACCCGCAATTCGCCATCATCATCCAATTAACATCTTTTCTTAGCTGTGTGGGCGTATGGCAAAATGATCGAGTTGAAATCATCGCCAACGATCGTAAGTTTTTGTGCTGTACGACGAATTTGCACATTTATCTGGGTACGCTCCGCAGAGGGTAACCGGACAACTCCTTCATATGTCGCGTTCTCTGCGGAGGAGCGTCTAATCGGCGATGCCGCAAAAAATCAGGCTGCTATGAACCCCCGCAACACAGTCTTTGATGCTAAGCGTCTTATTGGCCGTCGTTACGAGTGAGTGTTCCAGGATTCATTTTTCGATAGCCCTGATAACATGCGAAAAATTAGTGATCCCGACGTCAAGAAGGTTAGTGTGCAGATCCATAACTAAAATAAGGTGCTAAATATATTACTCCAGGACATGACCCACTGGCCCTTCGAGGTCGTAGAGAAGGAGGGTTCACCTTTGATTAAGGTGAACTACCTTGGCGAAGAGAAGGTTTTCAGCCCCCAGGAGATCTCATCAATGGTCCTCACTAAAATGAAAGAGATTTCAGAGGCAAAGCTCGGCAAGACTGTCGCCAAGGCCGTTGTCACGTGAGCTATTCTTTTCCTATCACATACGAATTCGTTCTGACGCGAATGGACAGTGTCCCCGCTTACTTCAACGACTCGCAACGTTTGGCTACCAAAGATGCTGGTACCATCGCTGGCCTTGACGTTCTCCGAATCATTAACGAGCCCACTGCCGCTGCCATCGCGTACGGTTTGGATCGTCAATCAAAAGCGGAGAAGAACGTTTTGATCTTTGATCTTGGTGGAGGAACTTTCGATGTCTCGTTGCTTAACATCAGCGGTGGTGTTTTCGCAGTCAAGGCTACTGCAGGTGACACTCACTTGGGTGGTGAGGATTTCGACAATACCCTCTTGGATCACTTCAAGAATGAGTTCAAGAGGAAGACCAAGCACGATATCTCTGAGGACCCCCGTGCACTCAGACGACTCAGAAGTGCTTGCGAGCGGGCCAAGCGTACCCTCTCGAGTGTCACCCAGACCACCGTTGAGGTTGACTCGCTGTACCAGGTTAGCATGTCACGTGAACTTGAAGCTGGATTGTATCTGATTCACAACTAGGGTGAGGACTTCTCAGCCAACATCACTCGTGCCCGTTTTGAGGAGATCAATGCCGCTATGTTCAAGTCGACTATTGAACCCGTCGAGAAGGTGCTCAAGGATGCCAAAATGTCTCGTGAGAAGGTGGATGATATCGTCCTCGTCGGTGGATCCACTCGTATCCCCAAGATCCAATCTCTCGTATCGGAGTATTTCGGTGGACGTCAGCTGAACAAGTCGATCAACCCCGACGAGGCTGTTGCCTACGGTGCTGCCGTCCAGGCTGCTGTTCTCACTGGCCAGACCTCAGAAAAGACTGCGGATCTTCTTCTTCTTGACGTGGCTCCTCTGTCGCTTGGTGTTGCTATGCAGGGTGATGTCTTCGGTGTCGTTGTTCCCCGTAACACTCCCATTCCTACCAACAAGTCGCGGACATTCACGACTGTTGAGGACAATCAGACAACTGTCACCTTCCCTGTGTAAGGCGCACACTCACCTATATCCAAACGTTACGCTGACGCGTTGATTTCCAGGTATGAGGGTGAACGCACTCAGTGCCGTGATAACCGTCTGCTTGGTGAATTCGAGCTGACTGGTATTCCTCCTATGCCTCGTGGACAGGCTGAGCTTGTTACCACTTTCGAGGTTGATGCTAATGGTCTCCTCAAGGTCTCCGCACAAGACCGTGCTTCTGGCCGCAAGGCATCTATCAGTCAGTGGCAGTCTTCAGATATCTTTCTGCAGCTGACACTGTTGTTCAGGCATCACCAACTCCGTTGGTCGTTTATCGTCGGCCGAGATTGACCAGATGATCAAGGACGCTGAGCAATTCAAGCAGGCTGACAAGGAGTTCTCTTCACGTCACGAGGCCAAGTCTGACCTCGAAGCTTACATCCACCAGGTCGAGGGCACTATCACCTCCCCTGAGATCGGTATGAAGCTCAAGCGTGGTGCCAAGTCCCAGGTCGAGACTGAGCTTGCTCGTGCACTCGAAAAGCTGGAGATTGAGGACTCAACAGCAGATGAGTTGAGGAAGTCGCAGCTTGCCATTAAGCGGGCACTTCAAAAGGCAACTGCTGGCATCCGGTGAACGATAATGATTTTTTATGCGTATCATGCAAAATAGAGCAGCGTAGTATTTCCATGATGTTGTGTCTGTTGTTCTTCCTGTTTTGCATACCAAAATTTGGCGTTGTATTCTCAATGCGTTTCCTTTGCATTCACACTGTATTATGTCTGGGTAATAATGTGATATATTCACTGCAAGGTCACGATGTGGTAACTGTTTTATGAATGCGAAGCCCAACTTCGAGCACCCATAGTTCTTCGTCAGCACCGTCACACAGAGCCTTATCGGCCTCTGCAAAGGCGAGGGCGCACTTTGCTTTTTGTCGTGCAGGCAGCGTCGGGTGCAGAATAATAGTGTCATGAAGCTACAACAATTTCAGGCAGGTCCAGCTGCTTTGAAGGATCACTAACCTGTGAGAGTGTTTGTGATGCTGAGTATCCTTCTCGCATGATGCTCTTGACCTTCTTCTGGACGGCATTGAAACCCTTCAGTTTCTTGTTTGCGGGCAAGTCATCGACATCCATCTCCTCGACAACGGAAACGCCGAGAGTCCTCGCAAAATCGTTTATCACAGCAGTTGGCACAACACCTGCTATCTCCTGGATGTCGTAAGGCGTGATTGGCGCCGGAGGGTTGGTGGAGGAAGATAGTCGAGACGCAGATTGCAAATATGTGATGGAACGACGGAGGTCACCACTAGAGGTCTCGATCAGGGTGGAAATGACCTCTGGATCAACATCGATGTTTTCCGCACTTGCAATATAAGAGAGTCTGGATGAAGTGGATGTCGGATCCAGAGGCGTAAAACGAAACTTTGAACATCGAGACGCAAGAGGTTCGATAATTCTTGGAGCAGTTAACGACTGCAAGGAGAAACGGAAGTGCTCTCACCTTGTCACGTAATTGCAAACAAGACAGAAACGAGTTATCCGGGCATAGGTCTCCATTATCCGTCGTAATGCACCTTGCGCATCTTGTGTCATGGAATCTGCCTCGTCGAGAATGATGATTTTATATGGCGGACAGGGATAGACATTCCCATCTGATGCTACTGCCTGTGCTCGAGGTGTTTGACGGGCAAACGACTTGATTTTCTCTCTGACTATGCTGATGCCTCTCTCGTCTGAAGCATTGAGTTCTAGGACTCGGTTTCGAAAGTTATCGGGTCTGGCAGAGTAGTGAGTTTGGACGAATCAAAGTGACATAGACCGCACCCAAAAGTTGCCTTGCAAGCGCAAGAATGGTGGAAGTTTTACCAGTTCCGGGGGGTCCATAGAACAGCATGTGAGGGAGCTACTTTACATGAGGAGAGCTACGTCACGAGTCAGAAAGACGTGCATACATTCGTCGAGACCAGTGTTTTCCGTAGTACCGCGATTGTATGCTCTTGTGCTGAGACATCATCTATAGTCTTTGGTCGACTGCATGTAATGAGAGAAGCTTCACGTAGAACAAGGAGAACATACTGACTATTTTTCTACCCATGGTTGATTTGCTGGATCTACGGAATGCTTCTCTGCTGCCGACGTTGACTTTGCTTGAAAAAATGACATCCTTGAACAACTCTCGATGTTCTTTAGAACCTGTAAGCAGATCTGAAGCAGACGCGTCGGAAACGCGTGACTGTTGTCATATCGCGAACACGTCTCGGCAAAAGTTTTCTCACGTCACAATAGGTCACAATCCATTCACGACGCGACTGGGCTAAAGCACGCGTTTCTTCGTTTCCGACAGCTTCGTAATTCTAATCATTCTGCACAAATGGCAGATACAGAGAAAAAAGGTATGTATTGCGCAAAAAATAAGTGATATAGCTGAAATCTCTGTCAGAATCTTCCAGTGCATCGACATCCACTGGTGAGCACAAGTCGACCGGCATTCTATCTCGGATGCACTCACCCAGACGCGTCTTTCTGTTGTATAGTAGCAAAGAAACCTCTTGCTGAGTTGAAAAATGGAAAGGTCATTTTCAAGCAGAAGCCCATATCATTTGAGAAGTCGTCGGAAGCGATGCAAGGTCTGTCCTCCTACAGTTTGGAGGTCGCTCAATCTAAGATTTCTATTTCACAGAAATCGTCAAGTTCCGCGAGATGATCGAACAGCGAATTCAGAGGCAGGATCCCCCACTTACTGCTATTCCAGACGAACATAAACCGCTGATAGTGAAGCTTGCGCAAGAGAGGTGAGCTTGGAACAAAGCGATTAACGTAAGTCGCTACTGACTTATATATCTAGTGAGAAAGGCATTACTCCGCTTGCGAAGCATATCCGCTCTGAACTTCTGCCATCTTTCGATGAGGACGACGAGTCTTCACGCGAACGCATATCAGTTGCCTTGCCTCTTCTCGTGGTAGAGCATGCCATTCAGTCGCTCATGGTCAGGACGAATTATGGCCTGGATGGGCAATTGGGATATAAGCTTCCTTCTATCGTGTGCGTCTGGCGATGGGAGGTTAGGGACGACTATAGGGATTGGTTACCCAAGTCTGCTAAGGAGAAAGCCGAGACAAGAATAGCTGAACGTGTCCAGGTATGTATTATCTCGAATTCAGAATTCTTCTTTGACATCTCCTTTAGGCCAAGACAGACCTTCGTGCAGTCTTCGAAAGTCTACCGCAAGATGAACGGGATGCTATCCTCGACCCGAAAGGTACAAACAAGCTCCCCACTAAAGATATCAACAAGCCCAATCCGCCGAGCAATGCAACCGCCGAACAAGCTGATGCAACAGAGCTCAAGGATTCGACAGCCCAGCGCGATCTGAGTGTGAGTGCCAATGAACCCGAAAACATCGATGTATGTTCTCCTCTTCCTTGCCTATGTCACCGACTCACTGACAAACTTGAGTAGTCTGGGAGCGGAACTCCAAAATCTCGACAGCGAAAAGCTACAGATGCAGAGAAGGCTGCAAAGGTACGCTATAGTTCCTTACATAGTAATCTTATTCAGGTGATGTTGTGATTCCAGGTCAAAGAAAAGGAAGAGAAGAAAGCAGCCAAGGCCGAAAAAGAGAAGAAACAAAAGGCGACCCAGGATAAATCCCGGTCTCTTATGGCTAATTTCTTTGGCAAGGCAAAGGCCCCTCCCCGCGAGTCACCTTCAAAACCCGTTTGTGGGACTTCCAACAGCGAATCGGATTTTCAGAAGACGTTTAAGCCTTTTGTCTTGAAAAAAGACACAGAAATGGCGCCTGTGAACTGGTTCTTAAAGCCTAGTAAACCAACTTGGAAGCAGGAAACATCGGGTTTCAGCCATGCAGACGCTATTGTTGTCGATGATACCCAAGACTCGAAGATGAATGAAATTGACGTGTTCGTATATCGCACACCAGCATTCAATTATACCGAAGCTAATGCGCAAGGTGTGTGCATCGAGGCACTTCAGTTCATCTCACCGATATTATATACAGAACGTCTCCAGGATGTTATACGGTCGTTGCGACATCTTCGGCTCACGCAGCCCTGCGACCGATCGACATCCTCCTTCAAATCCTTCAGTGCATGTAATACCAAAGACATATATTCCCAGCTCAATGATGCTGAGATAGCTGGGGATACATCTCAAGTGCGGTACTTATCAAACTCTCTTAAGGACAGGAAGATGGTTCCAGCGAAGGTCTTGATTTTCCATGAGGATGCACGTCCTGGCTACTATGGTTCCTGGACAAAGAACTCGCGCACCGTTGGTCCCAGATCACCTTTCGCTCGCGATCTACTTGCCCGAGATTATGGATACGATTCTGGAGAGGAGTGGGAAGATGAAGGTACAGCAGATGCGGACAATGTTGACGACGATGACGATGAAGAGGGTGGCGGCGAAGAGGGTGATTCTGATCTGGAAAGCTGGCTAGTGGATGACGATGAGATTGAAGAAGTTGTTTCGGATGATCGGGACCTATCACCTTCACTCTTGGACATACCCCTTCCCCCTCCCAAGAGGAAAGCAGAGCCTCTTAGCAAGCAGCCCGAAAAGAAACGGAAGATCGTGGTCCCTCTTGTTCCCTACAGCAAAGGTCCTCTATGGGAGTCAGTCATAGGTCAATGTGAATATGATTCTTTCAAACCGTACCGCATACAGCTATTTAATGGTACGTTTTCATGGAACTCTCTGAACCTTGTCTGATCATCTGCTACAGACACACCATACCCAATCGACCCCTTCACCTTCGTTGCAAGGACTGCCGAAGAATGTCAGCAACCAAATTATGAGTCAAAATTCTCGGTTCCCTCCCTACCCGATCGGCTATCAGGAAACAACGGCGTTGCACAGTCATCAACTTCTGCTGCTCAGGCTCTAGCAAATAAGCGTGCTGCTCCAGCGCCCACGCCGAAGACCACATTTCCCGATGCACACGTGCCGCTGCTTATCAGCAAGATCACGACTTTGGCGACGGCAAACCTCACATTTATCGTGGAAAGCGTTCACCAAGAACTTCGCGCGCATAAGGTGAAGAAAAATGCTATCGAGGCAAAGGTACGAGAGGTGGCAGAGAAGTCCAAGGAGAAGAAAATATGGGTTATTAACGAAGGGCAACAATTGTGATTGTCGGTACCACCATTGTTGTTTTGATTACTTCGCTTTTAGGAAGCATATGGAACCTTCTATTTCATCCAGTAGATTAAGGAACGTTGTAAGTTTGTAACTGACTGTTCCGTCGAATGTCAAGTCCTTGTCGAACATGAACGTTTGAGCAACCAACAACAGCCTCTCGTTCAACCACTCCTGGCCATTCTAACCCTTTTCCACTAAATTTATCTACACCGACGGTCAACTTGAACATTATCACAGAGGAGCTCTGATCTAGTGTCTTCGACTCACCCGAGGATGACGAAGGTCATGCCCCTAGCGAAAACTTGAAATAAGATTCTCAAACCTAACTTACTATCTGACGGCTCCAAAAATTAAGGTTTGGTGTAAAATCTATATAAGTTGATGAAATCCTTCAAGTAAGGTAGAGAACTTCGACCAACGTCACGTGATAAAGCGTTACATTGAGTGACGAAACACAAAACGGAGGTTAACTGTTCAACCAGGAAACGATAATAAAATCTGTAATATCAGGATATAGATGATACTTTTATGCAGACATAAATATTTTCAGAATAAGCAGAAGTGAAGAAATGAATTAGTTACAGCTCTTTGCATAATTAAAAGGATGGCAGTGGCGTCATTTTTTCGTTCAATTAGGAAATGTTAGACTTAGTGAAATTTCGCTCACTGTACACCATCTTCTCTTCAAATCATTATTATGGTGTTTATAACTATCGCTGCATCTAAAAAACACAAGAGTCTACTAGATTATGACAGCCTGAGTGACCTCGATTCCATTTCCAATGGCCCTGATGACAACAATACTCGAATCGAGGGACCTTCAGAGGATGACATGGATGAGGAACCCGACTCTAACGACGATGGCGAAGATGACAAGCCTGTGCAGTCCTCGAGCCTTCAACAACGGTTGCAGCAACAATGCCATCTAGTGTGAGGAGGGCTTCTGTGGATGTCCGGCGTCCACGCACAAACACCCACTCTGTCTGTGCGCGTGTGCCTGTTTTTGATCGACCATAGCGTCTACTGAGTGTGCGCTCGTCCTTTGATGTCTCGTCAATGAATCCTAACTCCTGTGTATCATACTGAGCCATGCGTGCGATAAACTCAGCACGCAGAGTTTCGTTGCGTTCCTTGGCAATGCGCTTGAGTTTTTTGTAGCTCACATTAGCACGTTCGAGCTCGCGAAAGATTGTTGTGAAATGTACACATATGAATTGATTTGTTGCAAGGAGGTGCGTGAGTTCGTCCAAAAAATAGTCAGGATTTTGCCTTATGAGACGAAGCAGACAATCAATATCTTCATGATCAAGAGCACGCAAACGACCACGTAATGTAGGTCGATGGTTCACGACGTCGCCGGTTTCGCGCCAGAGCTTCAAAATCCGAAACCAGGTGCGCTCGGAAAATCCACAGGAATCTAGGATACTGCGGAGGCTTAGAAGGTCTCGTTCATGGAGTCGGATTGCTGCAAGTTTCACATCGCGACTGATCTTGCGAAATCCCATGTTGCAGAGATGATAATGATGATAGTATAGTAAGGCTACATGAGCGAAATTCAAGTCTAATGTTTCCTAATTGAACGAAAAAATGACGCCACTGCCATCCTTTATGCAAAGAGCTGTAACTTCGTTTCTTCAAAATTGCCCTCCTAGCGGAGGCTCAAAGCCTGTCAAGACTCCGAACGCGAGAATGCCGTGATGCCGAGAGCGTGAGCTCATGGTTGACCAGCCACGCGCACGAAAGCTTCATCGCTCGATGCTGTTCCATTGGAGTCAATGCGACGGTGAGTGACTTCAATTCTAATCAATCAGGGGTTGATGAATATTTTCATTTTGGACCAACCAATCTTCAGCTTTGCCATGCGATCTGCAAGATTTATTGGTGCTTATCATAAAGGACTCAATGGTGCACAGGCTGCATGGGCGATAAAAAAATTTCGTGGCCATCGTGTTCTC
This sequence comes from Suillus spraguei, assembly GCA_016800925.1. Taxonomy (NCBI): domain Eukaryota; kingdom Fungi; phylum Basidiomycota; class Agaricomycetes; order Boletales; family Suillaceae; genus Suillus; species Suillus spraguei. The sequence goes on along the minus strand of JABCPU010000036.1, from coordinate 154,816 downwards.
CCACAAGCAATTATGGATGAGTTTGATCAATGATCTCCTAGAGTCTCATCAATAAATTGATATTCCACTATTCTGATAGCTCATTTAATACTTGCTATCATGCAATCTCTTGACTTTGCTGTACCAAAGTCATTACATTTCTACTGTACTTAACTGTACTTTGGCATAACACTCGGCATACATTCGGCATGGCTGACACATGCAGCGTCACACGATGTCACAATCACGTGATGTTGGTCGAATCCACCACATACATCGGCGACTTGTGTGACACGACTCACAATCGGTCACACCGTGGTGCCTCGACTGTCAGGAGTAAGTGACTCGTTGCTTAGGGGGTGATTGCTTCTCTTTAACTCATCATGACTATCTCATACACACTGTCTGTCTTCCTAGAGAGTCGCTATCAAGGGAAATTACCTGCTGATCACCCCTTTTATCACCTTGTGAGGGACACTATTCAAAATGCCATCCGTTACCTTCCCATCTTGCAACACATGGCGAGGAATACCCTTGAAAACCCTGACGAAATTGCAGTGAGGCAAAGGGCCGAGGATATCATTCAATATCTGCAGAATACCTGCCCCACAGTTTCTGGCAGTGACTCTCCTGCGATGCGCTCAACATTTGTTGATGTGCGCACATACTCAGGCTGTCACGGTAGCAAAGGTCCAAAGGACACTCAGAAACACATTTATATTCAGAAACGTTTGATTGACAATTAGATGAAAGAGACTGCCAGCGCGACACTGTAAGCACGTTCATCTCTAGCCTACCGATTGGACTAATTGTTGTTGCCAATCACATCATCTCTGCAGTCTTACTGTCTTCATGCGGCTCTGCTTGATACGTGTACTTGTTGCCGTGATCAAGCTTGCATTTGCTTCAGAGGAGATTAATGTGAGGCCTGAAGCTCGTGGTTCTCCATTGTCATTGGAGAATTTCCTCTCCCAATGGAATTGTTGGCTTGAGTTTGAGCCCAACTTCTCAGGTTTGCCAGTGTGCCGCAAGAAATTGCCATACCGTAAATTACGCGCTATAGTATTTTCAGATACCTTCTCTTATTCCTATATATGGTGTCGTAGGTATCTGCATCCATTCGGTTTCACAGAAGGCTAATTCTTTCTGGATGTGCCTAGCTCCAGATCTTGAACGATTGGCTGCTGGAGATTGGAGAGTTTTGGAGAAGGGCTCATATCCATACCCCTACAATGTGCTCCAACCGCATTCCCTACGAATGTGGGATTCTCCGATAGATCCCAGACCTCGAAAGATGATAGAGACATCTTGCGGTTCTAACCAGTTGAAAACGCAAGCATGGACTGCAAGAAACCCTCTTTACCTTACTATGTCCATCCCGCCAGTAACAAAAGACATTTCAGAACATCGAAAGGCAGGTTCTGTTGCCGCACCAACAGACAAGGCTGCCAAGGAGGCTGATGTCTCCGGGAAAGTGAGTTAGTTTTTCATTGAAATAGTCATAATGATATTTACTGAATCGTCCGTCAACCAGAACAACTTCTATGGCATGATTGAAGCATTTTGCCAAGGGAGCATGCCAGACAATCATCAAATAGACGAGATACTGCAGTATTTGCTGAAGACATTACCATCGGATAAGAACAAGCTGTCTCCGGACGGACGAAAACTTGTTCAAGATGCTTGCAAAATTATTGAAACTGCACACCTCATAGTCACTGAGAAAAATGTTGATGAATTTTTCCAGAATTTTATCTGGAACACTCGCGACATTCCTTTTGACAATGCGAAGATGGACCCCCGCGCCTCACCCTTCAGTCGCCCCAAAATTGATGAAGACCGCCAGACTGGTGCGTGTGCGTCCATTACCTAATTGCAAAAGTACTCACTGCAATGTCTTGCTAGCCATTCGTCATCTACGCACCATTCTTTTCCTGATCCTCACCAAGTCTGAAGTTCGCAAGTTACTTTCTGATTTATCGGTCATTGGACGAGACATACTTGCTAAAGGAGGTACGGACGCGGTTGTTGAGCATCACCCCCGCACTGATGATGCCACAGTAACCGCAGGGGATGGCTCGCAGAAACCTGCAAGAAAATCGTTGGCAGGGGACGTGCTGCTGTTCATAAGATCAAAGATAACGCGATCTGAAGCTGGGTTTGTAGTTCTTTTTGATCCAGGTCATGTGCTCATTCGCCTCGAGGAACGTGGAAGGCGCTGGACCCGAAACTTCATATTCAGAAACCGAGGGGAAAAAACGGGAGCGCTGCGATCAATTCATCTATCGTGGCAAGAAGTTCATAATCGAGTGCCAAAAGCGTAACGATTACAAAGACGCCATCAGGTGGCTCCTTGGCGAAGTTGAGCAATATGCTTCCTACTACGGTCAAATTGCTACTGGTCACGGCAAAGAACGCAGCAGTGCCATCACGCAGGTATGTGTTGTACCAGCATAAATGTTTCGACTACAACTAATCCTCCTGAAGGATAGGGCACTCAATGCTGCCATGTCTGAGCTTCGTACCCTGCTCGAGCGTTTCGCGAACTGTCGCAGCATGAATGGTATTTTTGACGCTTCCAATGCTCTCATCGATGATGCTCGTTGCGATGACGAGCTTAGGAACTGGTCTTATCATTTGAATACGTACATTCACAAGGTAAGTGCCACTTATGGACACGACACAACATACTCATAGTGGTGTAGGTTCTATTTGAGGCGGGCTTCGTGTTGAAATATGATTGCAACCGTGAGGGTAACGAGATCCTCGAGTCAGGTCGTCATTTCTGGGACCAGAAGTATAAAGAGCATTTCAACAACCTTTTCGATGCCATTGGCAAATGGTTTGCAGCGATGGAAGAAGATCCCTTGAACAAACGTTTCGGCGAAGACTGGACTCGATTGATGCGTGACCTACTATTTGATAGTGAAGGTAGTTTGAAGCTTAAGGCCGATCTCTGGAGTGATATCAAAAATGTCATCTGGTCTACGATGATAGAAAAGGTACGTCAATGTTCAGCTGCTGGGGCACGAAGTTAATAAGGTTGGCACTTGAGGCTGGATATTTGCTCATTCCGCGTGTTGAGTATACCGACGATGCGCTCGACATTGTCGTTGAGAACCTCAGTCTAGGACGCAATCTGTTTCCCAATTTTATATCCATGGAGGGACGTAACTTTCTGAACTTTAGCCCAGCCATTCCAGATGAACGGCATCACGAGTTCACAATCACACTCGCACAGATGCAGGCGGACATGCGAGACGCTGCCTTCTATTTCCGCAACAAGAATGGACTCTGGGACTCTGGCATAGCCGACGTTATCCTCGGTGGACAAGGCATGACAGTGACTATCCATCTCGTTTCTACCGACGGAGATTGCAGCTCTGTCTTCAAAGTCAAAGATGTGCACGTTAAGGTGCATTCGCTGGAGTTTAGTATTCGCGATTCCGGAGGCACGACAAACTCTATAAGATTCTCAAGAGCCCCGTGACAACTATAATCAAGAAGCATATGGAGAAAGTGGTTGCACAGGCAATCAGGACTGGTCTGGAATATCTCGACGGACAGTTCGTTAGTGTGAGGGATTGCATGGAGGAGACAAAGATGAAGGAGGAATTGAGTCTCCGTCAGTTGTCACAAGAAGTGGGTGTTGACCAATTTTCCGAGTTATGCCGCTAACCATGTCAAACACAAGGACGAATCGGCATCAATCAAAACGTCGAAGAGCAATTCGCACTTCAAGGTTGTCTACAATAGGCGCGATTCCATGGTTCAAGTAGGACATCCAGCCGGATGAGTCAATCGAACGACTAAACGCGAAAAGAAGGCAAAGGAGGGGAAGGAGCGAAGGTAAGTTAAAGTTTGTCTTTCGATTACCAAGCCATATACACTGATTCTCGCAGCTTCTCATTGTACCTGACTTTACCGCCTCTTCCCTCTTGAATATTGAATACCGGAGTGAGGTGTTGAATGATTAATATTCCTATTGTGTTACGAGTTTTGGCAGGTATGCGGGCCCCCAAAAATGTATAATGTATAATAAGGGTACTCAAGAGTAACTTTCGTAAGTGCTGATAATGCATGTGTACTGTAATATTTGAAGATTCTGAACCACCATTTGTTTGTGGTCTGATTACTTCGCTTAAAGGATATGGAACTTCTATCTCATACAGTAGATTAAGGTGGTTTGAGCCTGCAGCGTCAACTTGCGTTTAACCAATTATTTGTTCTATGTAGATATTTCTTCTACATCAAATTGGTTTGTCTCGTCAGTGACCGCAAATTAGCGGCACTCCATAATATCAAAACTTGACATTGGGGAGAGGCCAAATGAAAATAGATATACATACACATTACTATCACGGCGTGTGGTAACAGATAAGATTATGAAATTGCCAGCCTCCAAAGCTGACTGGCATCATCGAAATCTGATTTATTTCCATCGGACGGGACGGAATGGATGTCACTAGATTCACTGCCTAGACCAGATATTAGAACACACTTCCAAAGGACAACTTATATTTAATATACTCACGAACAAGCATCTTGGTCACTCGTCCGTCCTTGTCAAGAATGGGTTCGAACCCCAACCCTCTGTAGATCTTCAAGCGCAATCTAGAGAAGCAGCATAGTCGATCGCTTCTTCTCACGTCATACAGAATAGTACTCACGCAGAGCCATCTAGCTGATTCTGGTGATCTTTGGCAGGATCTGATTCCTCTAATGAACGCGCTTGCTCTTTCAGGGCTGCCAGCTCAGCCTCTTTGCTAGCTAGAGAGCCCTCTGCGTCACGGATAGCCTTGGCTAGAGACAGCCTGGATCCGTCAAGGTCGTTGAGATGGGATGCGTGCTTTTCCAAAGAGGGCACATTTGGTGGTCGCATCGAAGATTTCTTGGCGGCTTCCAAGACGCGAGACAAGGCTTGGAAATGGGATGAAGGTGATCACTGGCAAGTTGCGAGGTAGAGATCACCATACCTTTCAAATCAGCATACGCCTCTTCGTTCTCCTTCTTTCCCGGGCATAATTGATTTTCATTTGCTCTTCAGCTGCGGTTATTGTGAGGTAGTCATCGGCAGGATCGATGATGCTTGTCATCTCCCGGATTAATTTACTGCATTAAATCAGGGTGTCAATATACGTGAAACATAGGATGTTATCGTTCCCGTACATGCATTCTTGTAGCTGGGGATCTTTTGACTGGAGGTCCCTTGCCATCCCGCGATGGTAACCAACAGAGTTAGTTATATTGCGCCACAACCGCGTCACGGTCATGTGAAACCCACGTGCCACAATAATCATGCTATTAAGACTAAGTACCGTAACTAATCTGTAACTAGTATCTTCCGCAATCTACTTGATCTTCCAATATATAATACTATTACCGTACCCTGCGACTGCACACTGCCCGACCTCGACCTTCTTCTTCCATACGTTACCAGCAAGGTCCCGCACCAGAGCTTTTCGTTGACCCAGGATAAATCGACCCCCTTCAGGACGCTCCAAGGTGGTAGGCACGGAAGACTGCTTCTCTTACCAGTACCAAGCTGATAGTCATGATTTGCTCCCCAGGCAATCAAATCCCGACCCAGCCATCCTTTCCACCATGGGCTTGTGTATCCAACGTCAGTAGGACGTGACCGGTAGGAGACACCGAGATAGCGTGAGGAAGATAGGAGACATGGTCCCGCTGTTTTCGTTGTCTACAAGGGGCTTATGAGTGCATATAGGGTTGTGATAATGAGGTACTGACATTCCCGGAGACCACTGACGTTCTTTACGCGGACAGGGTTCCCTTGGGCGTTTGAGTACAGGTTGTTCCCCAGTCCTCCCCATTGCCCGTTACCACATGTCAGAAGGTCTACATAGACAGGGGATTCTCCATCTGTGCGTTCAGCAACGAAACATGTCAGATCACCACCTGCGCAATAAATTTAGTTATAAACAGCAAAAGACCTAGCATTCTCACTTGCCTGCGGAGATGCCAATGCATCTAGTGCGAACAGAACCGGGTACGTTTCTCGACAGGACCACCTCTGTCGGGCGTATAATCGTGTCAAGAGTCATGTTTCCACCCAGTCCAATCTGGCTGGAATAAGTGTGAGCGGATTTCACGTGTCAATAGGTATCTTTTACCCGAATTCATTCGCTCCCCAGCCAAGCACCCTACCTGAATCTGTTATTACAAAGCTTGCACGACCTCCAGCTGCAATTTGAGAGACCTTGATGCCTTGGAGAGAAGGAATCTCAAAGAGGGCATCTGAAAATCTGATGTGCTGGTCATCTATTTGATCAATGTTGGTGGATGTAGAAGGCGGCACAGATGACGCCACGGAACGCGAGAAAGGAGAAGCTTTAGCGAAAGGGTCGGCCACTGCCCTTGGAACTAGTTCCACGGGAATGCGAGATGAAGAGATAATGTCGGTAGAGCTTGGGGGAGTAGGAATGTCAAACTTCCGTAGACCAAGCTGACCATACGTGTTTGCGTTTTGTTCATGGGATGAACCATTGTCCGACCAGAAGATGTCAAAGCCAAAAGGTGGTTTGTGCCCGCTGAAATGGATACGAACTAGGGTAGTATGAGCTCATACTGTCTCGGATGGCACATTGATACAGACTGTTCACCCCAACCGAGTTTTTCCTTAGGTGTAATCTCAATGAAGTCGATGGCATTTCCTTGTGCTCCCCATATCCAGCCGGGTCCCCACCAGGACATAGTACTAGCAGGAAGTGCCTTCGGAGGGGGCGTTTTTTGTTGTTCTGCATTAGCTGCGATGGCATATATTTTCCCTGAGGCCGATAGAGCATATATTCGAGATTCGGTGAGCTGAAGCTGGATGATGTTCTGACCAAAACATGAACTGAGTAACAATGCCTTCTCCGAGGGTAAACATCTTACATGACCACTAACGTCAATTTCGGTTCTGATTTTGATGTGGGACTTGAACCACAGAATCCATCACCCCACTGGTATACATCCCCTCTTGCATCTACACAGGCAGCATGTCGCTCATGAAGTGCCAAGTCACGCAGCGCAACATCTTTTAGCCAGCTAGCATTTACGGGGTACTGTATCCGTTGGACTCCGGGTTCATTTGGATCGATTAAGTTGTACCTGAACATGAGCACGCCATCTAGTGAACATAGAATCGTACAGCTCACTGGTTGGAACCCCACACACTGCACATATGCTCCCGTCGTCTTCCGTGATTCCGGTGCTAATGTAGAAGCTTTCGGGACGGACTTGGATATGTCTTCTGGCTTCGGTGCTATGACAGCATCGTTGTGGATGGTAGTACTGAACGAATACCAGAGTAGGCCCGCGGTAGCAGCTGCAGAAGAAGCTATGACTACAGACCGAGCAGGTCGTGCTCTAGCTGTTTGTGCCGCATGTGAAATATGAGAGTGCAGGCGGCGAAACCGCCATGCTTGAACAGCCGTACGTTTGAACATCATTATGTATATGAATAGATACACCAAGTTCGAGGAACATTTGCGAAGTCCCAGCTCACCCCTGTTCGGGGGGTCACAAGCACCTTCAGCAAGTTCTTGCTCTGACTTCAGACTTTTCACGCAACGTGAAGATGGATCCTTCAGCCCCACAGACGGTAGCCAAAGGCGTACTCATAACATGCGAGTCCGTCTTCCACCATGGCCATGCTCAGATTAATAAAGCTGATAATTGTCTTCCTTAGCTACTGTTTGCGGTTTGACAGCAGGGTTGTATGGCGTCGTCAAATCGCAGCCACCAGGACCTCTATTATTGTTTTCAGCTTTGAATAGCGGCATCGCATCTGCGACATTTTTCAGTATGATATGCATTTCTTTGGATTTCCAATCAAATCAACCGTGCATACAGGTATACGAGAGTACCTGGTCGGCCCTGTACTTGTTTTGTCGATGCCAGGAAAACAGTACGAACTGCGCAGACAGAGACTCAAGGAAATCGCAGAAGGGGCGCCTACTAATGTATCCCGGTTAACGTGGGGTGACATTCGCTCTCGTAAAGTGCTCGACTCTAGCATTAGTGGAGCCTTGGCTGGTGGCATCCTTAACACCTGGAAACGTGAGTTACTCTCTTGTGCCCCTCACCAATCCTCATTGCATTATAGGTGGAAGATCGGGAACTGTTCCCGGTCTAGCGACTGGTGCAGTAATATGCGGGCTCTTCCAATGGGCATTCAACGAGTTCGATATTCTGAGGATAACTCACGTATCCCGAGTGGTGCATACACAACCTGTACCTGCTATACCTGCAGCACCTGCTGCAACATACTCCTCACCTGTCACCGCCCCGGAACCACCTACATCGCTCACAGATCGAATATTTGCTATGTTTGGTCATAGAATATCCGACGAGGAGTATCTTAATAGGCTGAAAGCTCAAAGGGATAATCATCTCCGCATGATCGAGCAACTTGAACGCGAACGTGACGAAAAGCGCGAGACTTGATTTCTCATCGTCGTTCGTACTGTTACATCATCCTATATTTACTCAGAACTCCTTTTCTCCCATACACCTCACCTCTCACTCGTCCCTGTGGCGAGCATCTATTCCAAGCAATGTTTGATGTCAAAATTATGTAGATCGCGCTGAGTTCGCACAACGGCAACGCATGCCGAGCCATATCTCTCGTCTTTGAAATATATATACCCATTTACTGTCCAATCTAATTCCAACTCCCGAGTTATGCTGTTCCTTGATTGCGAATGGTATGGAACCACTTTAAGAAGTGAGGAACATCCTGTAAGGTCATGTTAGTCTTGAACTATGATGCATGAGAGATGTGATTTTACCGCAGATATTTGGCTTGGCATACTGCCCTCCGTGATGAAACTGGGAATGCTTCCTCCAGGTGTACTGGACGTCGCCATTTGCCACTCTACTCTGCCGTCGTCTAATTCGAGCAAGCGTTCAACAGAGACATATCGTCCCTTTGTGCCTTTCTCTTCAAGCTTGGCAAGATCTTCGTCACCTGGCCCAGACAAATCAACTGGAATTGAAACCACCAGACTAGATGCTTCATATCAGAGGACGCTCAAAAGGGTTCGAGTAGTCATACCCGGTTCTTGGAGACGAGTCGTGGAAGTGTATTGTTTGCAATACAGTGAAGACACGCGGGGAGACAGGGGGAGGGAAAGTGTAGTACATTGTCCAGATGGACTGAGTCTCGGAGATCCGCTTGACTAGCGTCACTTTCTTGATCGCAGGAACAAACCTTGATAGCATGAATGTTCATGCTATTGTTGGACGACGACGTGAAACTCACTCCTTCTCGTTCTCAGCTTTGTTAACGCCAAGTTTGCTCCAAAACTCATCGAACGTCGCGTCCTCCTTGGTGTGCTTGGAAACTCTGCAGTGCCAAGGGGCTCCGTCCCCTGGTCCCTTTGCGCGGGAAAGTGTCTGGACATTGCCCTTTGAAAAGGTCTTGCCTACTTTCCAAGTATCGGTGGACTCTAACACTTGACGACCAAGCGCAAGGATAGTTTCCTCACCAGGGAATTCTAGAGTTTTGTATGCGCAGGGACCGATAGCTACTAGAACAACACGTACCTGCAGGTCTAACGGGGTCGATGGAAAGCTGAAACACCATGATGGTCGGAAAGATACCTCAGATGATGGGACAGACGCAGCAATGGCAATGAGATTTATCATCTATATATAAAAGATGCGCTAAAAATAATATCATGTACTATTTGAGAGCACACTGCCGCCTACCAACGTACTCTGAGTGCAACGGGCGTAGAAATGTGATGATGGTTGTGTAGCCAACACCTTAAAACCGCGGGAGAATCACGACGACAAACCCGCTCATGCACTGGTCTGTGATGATGGACCGCTCTTAGCGAAAGCAGTCAGGTCGACGAGGCCAAAGTATCGACTGCGACCAAGCGAGGTTTCATCCCTTGGAAGCTTCTCGCCGCGATGCAGAACTACTCCAATAAACTTCCGGTCTCCTCGTAGCCATTTTTGTTTGTAGAATCGTACGAAACCCGGGGTGGTGGCGTATATCGTATGGTCGCGACCCATTCTGACCTGAGGAACATATGAATATCGCCGCTCAATAGGTAAAGAGATTGCGCACATTCTGTCCTGGATGGAATTGCGTTCCCCGTTGTCGTACTATGATGTTGCCGGGGATGACATGTTGGTCTGCATAGGTCTCTAGCATTGGCGAGGCCGATATATGAGGCAGAAGGACGCACCAGAAAACTTCTTGAGACCCAGACGCTTACCCGGCGATCCTCCATGGTTTCGAACCGTTCCTCCAGCACGTTTGGTGGCAGTCCGCACGGAACCTTTGTGCAACAACGGTTAAAAAATAGGATGTCGACAAGAAAGTATTCACGAACCGAGCAAGGAGAATGGACTTCTTGCTGTCTCACAGCACCGAGCAAGAAAAGAGAAGGACATATTGTGAGCCTCGATCGATAGTGAAGCCCAATTGGACGAGCACGGCGGATGTTGGTCGAGTGTGAGGATAAATTGAGATCACGCGTCAAAAATGCAGTGCAAGTACATGAATTGTGATGCAAAGTGGATGTATGAATACCGTTGGCTCCTCAAACATCAACTAAGTCTGTCCTATCATACTCCTGGACGTCGCGAGCATAACGAATAAGATGGAGAATGTATAAAAAGATGTCTCCTAAAGTCCCTTTGAGATGTCAAGAAAAAGAAAAATGTGGTATATCAATTGGAAGGGAATATAAGGGTAATATATCTTGTGGAAGATGTGAGAGTACACTTGCTAATGGTCCGGGAAAAGAAAGGAAAAAAAAAAGAAAAATAAGGTTAATGCATATGTCACCGGATGTCGATGTCGTCTTCTGCAGCCCCCAGGTCAATGAATCGCGTCATACGCCTCCTCGCGCGCCCCTCGTCACGTATGCGTTGCGGGTCAGGACTATCGCCTCTCGAGGACGCACAGCTGCTGCCACCAGCTAATGCAGCGTGTTTCTCACATAACATCTGGCCATCTATCTCCCAATACTCTGCTAAACGCTCCCCACAGCCATTCTCAAACTCACACAGAAGGTGGTCTGGATGGTATCGCTTTCCTGCATGAGTGACTGCGCATGGACCCTCTATTGGCTGGCCACACGAGACTGCGGCGCAGAGGGAGTCGTTCGCCTCATGGTAGTGGTATGCGCATAGTGGTTTGCCATCAAACACGTAAAATTCTTTGTCTGGGAATGGTTTCTGCAGGGTGACACAGTTACATCCCAACAACGGCCGTAAAGACCGCACAACTCACCTGACAGATGTGACAATTAAAACAATCTCTGTGATATTTGCCTTTCAGTTGGCCGTCGGAAGATGACACGGCCTGCTTCTCGATGGGAAGATTACACCGGCGGCACTATAATGGAAATTTTTAGGTAGTACAGTAACCAGCCACATGATACATACCTTGGGAAGGTACATGTTCTTCCAGCATCGCTCACACAGAATATTCCCACCATCCATCTGAATCCACCTCCCATCATCGACCTTTGTATTACAACTCGCACAAATGCGGTCCTTCTTTGCCTTGGACCGTTCCCCAATTCGCGCGACCTGACCCATTATACCTACGCGTTCGGAATGAATATGCGGATGGTGCGGGCTTGTGTAGGATCGCGCCGGTAGCTTCGGTGGTCGACTTTCCGGTGATACAGGACCTGGCACTGTATTCGACCGATTAGGCTTTCCCGAAGCGCGATTCCCAGTGGGCCCAGCCATTGAGGCAAGCACCGAACCTGAAGCGAGGACCGAGACGGATGCACCTTCCTCAATCAGGGTTTCCATTGCACGTTCCAACGCTCCAGTAGATCGTGTTGTTGTGTGAGTGGCAGCCGAGGCGCTGCGCGTGCGGCTGGTACTAGCATCGATGGTTCGCGAGGTGGATGCAGTAGGAGCAGACGAAGCTGAAGCGTTCCGTGATGGCGGCTTCCGAACTGCACGAGACTGATGCCTATCTTCGAGAATCGGAAACCGGACCTCAGATACTTCATTTGACTTCCGTATATCGAGTGGCAACACCACGGGAGTGTCATTGTCAGAATCATCCGCATAGGCCAGTCCCACTTCTGAATTAGTCGACGGGGACATGGGTTCTGTGTCGCCTCTATGACCTCTCCCTGGTTCGGCTGTATGCGTCGTATACACGCTCTCATCGTCAGAATCATCGCGACTGTGGTTTACAGGTCCTTCATCAAAGTCATCGAGAAATGGTAGGCGAACAGGAATAGCTGCAAACGGTGATTGATTCACGGTTTCCCCACTGAGATGTCGTGAGAAAGGATTCGAAATGGGCGAGGGCGATCGTGATGGAGTAACGATATGGATGTCAGCAGGCGATGACGAAAGAGGAGCAAGTTCCTGATTTGGGGACGACGAGAGGAACTGTACCCCAGCTTTGTCACGAGGAGGTGTGGGCAATGCCTTTAAAAACTGTCCGGTGGTCGTTGCTGCACTGGGAAGAGGCGACAACGGCGACGAGGGGTGTGGAGAGACAGGCGAATGCGAGTATCCCGAGTTTGGAGAGAGCGGGGGTGTCATTGCAGCTGCAAAGACAGTGTCAGTGAGTGAGAAAAGTGGGGTAACGGCGATTCAACAGTTGTGCAAAAGAATTTCTTTTTAAAATGTAGAATAAGCTCATTGCACACTCCATTGCCGCAAAGCAATGATATGGAGTAGGTAAATCCATGGTTATATATGGGTTCAAGGGGTATACACAAGGCATTCAAGAAAAGTGTCAGGGAAAGGTACTCACCTCGCATGACATGGTTCATAGTAGTGTTGAGGTCCAGATACTTGGGAGCATTTGCTCGACGACCGTCTACCATAAGAGATGCATTCCTGTGTTGACTAGGGATAGTGCAAGGATGAGATGCAGCAACCATTGCAGCTCGTGTCACAGCTGCAAATCCTCTTCGTCCAACGCCAGCCATACCAGCTACACCTCCACATTTTGTGTCAATATTACGTTCACCATCTGGCACTGGCGAGCGGGTGGCGGGTGGTGGTGGCGCAGGGGTAGACGATGGAAAGGGTACACCTGCTGATGGAGGGAGTGTTGAAGTACTACAGGATGGATGCGCAACTGATACAGGTGGCGGTCGTGCATCAGTAGGATGGTGAGGTCGAGGTAGGTCAAAGGAAGGACGTTGTGCATCAAAGGAAGGTCTAGTAGGAGCATCAAAAGAGGGGCGAGGCTTGTCCAGCGATGGCCTAAATGTAAGAGTAGAAGATGCACGTGAGCTATCAAATGACGGACGTGGAGTGAGACTCGGTGGGATGATAGAGGTATGTAAGGGGCATTCGATGGCATTCTTGTCATAGACGATGGCAGCGGCGCAACAGTGCATTTTCCCTTCGAGCTAATGATGCACTTCTCGAGCGGCCCACTACAGGCTCGGATGCGCCCGACTGACGTGGGTCATCTTCGAAAGGATTGGGGAAGGGTGTCGCACCAAGGGGTGATCTAGAACTAGTACTTCCGGTGTTTGAAGGAGTGGGGGTTCTGGTGGGTACGGGAGGAGTTGCAATTCGAATGGGAGTAGTGAGGCGCTCTGGAGTGGGTTGGAATGGAAAACGAACATGGGGCTTATTAGTGGATGTTCCTCCGTTGAGAAGGATAGATTGTGGTATTGGAGGACTACTTGAGTTGTCGACGCGAGTAGCACCAGAATTATAATGGACACTTGGGGGTATTCGCTGAAAAGGATCATGTTGGGAAGACCTGGGTGGATGAGCATGAGGGGACGGGGTGCGGGAAGTCACGGATTGCTGCTGTTGTAAAGCTCCGGGTCCGGCCCTATTAGAAACAAGAATATTCTGTAACCTCTGTGGAAGAAGAGAGTTTGTTGATTTTGGCGACATGGGCGGTTTCTGAAGCGACAGTAAAGTAGGAGGAGGATGTGGTGAACATACGTGGTCACCGAGCTCGGGGAGCGGGACAAGCTGCAAGCAACTTGAACATTTTACCGTAGGAAGAAACTGTGAGATTCTCGGTGGTTGCTTAGGAGAATCATTGGCAATTTGTGCCATAAGAAAGCACCACTTAGTGATGTAAACGACCAGCGGTGGTGACTCTATGCGGTAGTATGCACTGTTAATGATGACATGAAAGTTTTGGAAGAGAACATCTCACTATCGCTTGATATTTGGTGCTCCGACCCAGATAGGTTCCATTCCAACTCTTTGACCAACCTAATAGTTATTTTTTAGACCCTCCTGGGATCTGCAAGAAAGAATGCTTTGTCCATCAATGGTAGCCGGTAGAACGTGATATCATGAGAGTGATCCGCCGGATATAGAGAGCTGCTTCTTATTCTGCACCAAAATGGTATACATATCCAGGGTCGCGTATGCTTCCCCCGAAGAGTCAGCCATGTACATGATGCTGAGCTGTTGGATACACAATTATACATACACCTTAAAGTTTGGAACATTCAAGTGTTCTATCAGGGAATCGCAAGCAACGTTGCAACGTGTGTAAAAAAAAAAATTCTTTCTCAGTATGTGTCGCTTCAAAGTTTCACAAATTTTTACACATTACACACTAGCTTAACTAGCGAACGAAAAACAAGAGTCTATCAAAATATAATAAAAAGTTCTTGCATACTTCGGAACAACACTGACGATGCATGATCGGCGGAATGCCATGTCCTAACTAAGAGTCTCTGGGGGCTGCTGAACCATCGGTGATGCATTTGCTCCTGTTTGTCGTTGTCCACCCGCATTTTCAACACCAGCGACAGATGGATTGAACCGAGAGAAGAACGAGTCCCATTGACCTAACACGCAATTAAAACACCATCATAAGGTTGGATGGAGGACATACCCCAGTCAAACATACCTCCAGGGATCCCCTCGAGGAGGCCAACATCAGCCATCGCAAATTGCTCCAGCGTATGTGATGCCTGCGGAACGTCAAGTACGTTAAGGACTTGCACGCTACTAGGCGTGTCGCTCTTGACGCCATTCAAAGCAGGGTTCATATTAGGGAAGTTGGTCCCATCACCACGCGCGGACGGAAGTGGGGTTATAGTGACCATCGATGAACCGCAGCGCTGCGAATTTTCAGTGACCTCTGCTAACAATCCATCAGCTTAGCCGTGCCTATGGATTCCAGTCGCTACATTAAGACGAACCTTCAGCTTCATCATCAGATGGCGTCACAATTGTGCCCTGAGGGACATCCTCATAATCACCACTACGAGCCTCACCATGTACGACAAAGAATCCTCCACCAGGACGTGAAGGATCCTTCTTATACTCTAGACCACTCAAAGCCCGTTTACCTTTTACACCGCCCGTGGGATTTAGCAGAGGTGGTTGATCAAGAGGGAGGGGTGGACCCTGAGTGGCCTCATACAGAAGAGTAATTATCTCGGCTGTCTGAAATACAAATCAATCAATGATGCCGAGAAATAGCGTGGAGGGCTACCTTTCGCCGGGCAGACATGTGGTCAGGAGAAATTGAACCTTCCCATCTTCGAACGCAATCTCGAAGCTTTCTGAGCTTAGTAGCCGCTTCAGCATCCTGCCGCCTTGCCCATGTATGATACTACAACATAATTAACGTGGGACTATACAATCTGCATGAACGCAAACCTGGACAAGTGCGCAGGACGTTGCCGCGTAAGGGACTAGTAGCCAAACGTCATACATTCGTTCGTGAGCATCGAGCCAATCGATCGATTCGCTGGTTAGTTGAACTAAAGAAGTCCATGCCTCGACAGTTAACCCGAACTTCAGATGTGCAGGGCAAGCATAGGATATGCGCATGAAGACCCGCCAGAAAATCATGCATACCGAACAGTACAGGAGGTGCAAGAGCCCTAGGGCAATATAATTAAGATCTCCTCAAGAAGCATCAAGAGTAGGTGACCACGTACCGGCATCTTGGGGTGTGTCAGAACCACAATATTGTAGGTTCTCTGGGAGGTTTTTTTTCCACGACTCGAGGTCGGACAGTAGATTATACAACATATCATCCGTGGTGAACATCAGGCCAGACGGGCTGTAGGCAGTCGCGGAAGTGAGCCCCATGGTAGTGATAACAAGAATATTTTACGGACCTGTAAATGGTCTTGAGCACCCTCCCAAGTATCACACTCAACCTGACGAGTTCGTCCATGTATAAATCATTGGGATCGCCGGATGAGGGAAGTCTAGCATCGCAGTCTTGCACGTCGATCATGTATGGGTGACCATACGTCAAACTTGTCCTTCAAAAACGGTCAGCGATCGATAGACTCATTCCAGTATACCCATACCATCTGTCACAAATAACACATGCACCCCACAAACGTCTTCGCAGCTCGACGTTCTGTTTGACCGACTCTGCTCGGTGAAGCCCCAAGTCTTGAGCCTGGCACGCTCAATCAAAACCAAAAGGAATTCAACACAGTACAGAAACCTACCATTCGTATCGCCGTACCCAAACGAATCCAGAGTGCTGAAAGAGCATTCGGAACGAATTGAGAATGGCTATCACCCACCATACTAAGAATAAGCAAGGCTTGCACATTGGCGATAGAGGCGGTAGACAAAACATCCTCAGCCTTGATCACGCCATTAACCGCATATCGAATGGAATCAAAGACACTCTGTGGCACCTCCCTTCTTGCAGCAGCAACCAGGCACATCGAATACAAGAGAATCGGGGTGGGGGAAGGATTTGCCAGGAATTCTGCTTGTGATACAACAGGCAAGAGAGGAGCAATCTCTTTGAAATAAGCATTGAGGAGGTTTTGGAGGACTTCGGGTTCGAGCCGCAAATCGATTGGTTTTGAATGAGAAACTTGTTTCTCGTCCTCTGGAACATTTTGGACGGAGATTACTCCGTCGCCGTTTTTTGATACTTCCCAAGTGTGATGATAACGTTGGTCATAAGACTCGTATACCCGGGAGGAAATTATAGGTTGTGAATGTAGAAGATGTACAGCAGCGGTCGGTCCTGAAACAAAATTAGGTCAAAGAAAAACATACGAGATACAATTCAAGACAAACCGAAAACTCTTCGATCTCCAGATTCAGCTTGAGGAGACGACGTATTTCGTCGAGCGTCTGTGGACTTCTCCTTTTCTTTTTCTGCAGCCTCTTCTTCCAATTTTTTCTTTTTGAAACGCGTTTCTGTTATAGGCAGGAAGAATGTGCACTCAAAACCATATTGTTTACAGTGCTGACACAATGGAGGTTCCGACTCCGGAAGAACGTCGCATCTGACAGAGATAAAAAAGCGAGTAGGTGAGTCAGGAGAAGCCAAAGTGAAAACTCAACCGCACCTTATTTTGCGACTTCTGCAGCTATCACAAGCCCTTTGTGTTTTTGTACGTTTCTTCGAATCAGACGCAGTGGGGGTAGTAGGAGTGGGAGTGCTTCGTTTCGCCGGAACATCACTCCCTGATGGACCTTCTTGATCCGAATCCTTTTCCACGGTCACCTTGTTACGCGAGGGCTCTAACTTTCTTTTCCGCTTGCCAATCACCGCGGGGGCGGGGGGTGGTGCGGGGGACTGCGTGCTAGATGGCTGCGGTTGTTCTGGCACGGAAGTACTGGAGCGGGGTGCACCGTACATCATCATTTGTTGAGGATAATACGGTGCATACCCATGTGGCGCAGGAGGATATGTTGGGTGCATAGGATAATATTGAGAGGATTGACCAGGCATACTAGGGCCAGTCGCACCATTAACAGAGCCGGCTGCGACATAGCCCCCGGAAGGGTGTTGTTGGGTGAAAGGGGATGGGTTCATGGGGTGGTAATTGTGATTCATCATGTAATGAAGAGGAGCTGGATAGGAAGGGAGCGGTATGCCTCGAAAACGCGCAGCGTCTTGTTGATGCTGATCAGCAGCAGGCCGAGCGACTTAACGGAGCAATAAAGCATGTAAACATCACGATTAGAAAATGTTTAAGAGAGACAATTCCGTACCAGCGCTCGTTGTTTGAATATTTTCGACTGCAGTAGCGTTGTTATTGCTCCGACGGCCTGATGGTCGGCGAGAGTTAGATGCGCTCGGCGCGGGGCGCGAAGATTCCGAAGAATTTGTTTGTTTCTTCTGCCGCGTCTTTCTCGAGGACGGCTTTGTAGATTGCGAATTCGGCTGCTGCGGCACTGACTGCGAGTCGTTTGCTGTGTCTCGTACAGTAACAGGTTCCATTCGTCAACCGGATATAATAATTGCTGCTGTAAGTAGCCAGCCTGAATTGCTCCGAAATGGCATACAACCGAAGGTTATATACGTACAGTGGACCACAGAACCGGTGACTAAATCTGAAAAATCGAATAATTCTGTTAGTTGGACACATCCTCTGACTGGAATTCCGTTGATTTCGTACCTTGACTGCGTCTCTAAACACACGCTTGAGGGGTTGACAACTTGAGATGCGAGTATGAGGGTAATGGCATGGAGTGCCGTGTCATCATTTTTAGTCTCCGATACAATTTCAGTCTCCGGCTAGCATGGCATTGATCGAGGGGGCCCCTTTAGCTATTCTTGTATTTACCAATATTACCCATGAGACCATGCGCGCGGCGCTACGACCATCCACACGTCCTCATGAACTCCTTCTGATCCGCAGCTCCTCCGCTGACTTAATTTTGTCAACCCATGACGCCGTCTTAACGTTAGAGTTATAGTTAACAGCAACTGCATTCTCAGGCTGTCAGAAATTCACATGAATCCCGTTTCAGCTAGGTAACATTTCACAATGCAAGTTTCGATGCAGTTTCGGGCCACCGCAGCCAAAAAAAAACCCTCCTTTCGCTCCACCCATAGTTTGCTCACATTCAAAGTATATGATGACGCCTCGATGCACAAGGCTTCACACATCCAGGTGGAGCAGCGCAAGTCAAAAATTGAATTGCAAGAGCAGAAAGGGATAGCAATTTCAAATCGCAATACTTTCTTCCGCGGCTCTTCTAGTATCAGTCTCTTCCCACCTCGGGGTAGCGTCTTCAAGACCAGGGTTTATCCGCCGTTTATCTTCAGTAACAGGAGCATGAGCATCGAGCCATGAAAATCCTGCTGGTCGGCACAACACTTCCATGAGGTTGTGTCGCCATGACCCATATGAAAATGGGTTGGGAGGAGCGGGACCTGGCACAAGAGATTTGTGTGCTTGGTTTCTAATCTGTAGTCACACTATCAGTAAAACTAAGAGACCGTTGATGTCAGCAACCTACTTGTTCAATAGTGGTAATATTTAGCAATAATAGCTGCATTAAAAATGTCAGTGAGTGAACCACTACGTATGGGACGAAGAATTTGGAGCTCACCCTCATGTGGTAGACAAGGAGGGCTGTGACTGGCCATATAACAGTAATAGCCAACAAGAATGCCACAGCGCTACCTGCGCCTTCCTTCAACGCACCGCTGAATTTGATTCCATCTCGACGAGTAAGGAGATAGAGATGTAAGGCGGATGTGCATATTACAAGGCAGAGCGTCAACACCTGGGAAATATTACTCTTGTGTTGGTCGGGCGGAGAGCTTCAAAGTACTTACAGCAGACACTAGGAACGCAAAGAAAAAGGTGTAATTGCGCCGTCCAACACAGTTGTTCACCCACTGACAATGGTGATCGCACCCATCGACACAGTTATCGCACTGCCAGAAGTTCTGGGACAGTTCATTATGAAGATGACAGAACCACATACCATTTTGCAATGACTAGAGCGAGGTGGACGATATGTTTTGCATGTTGAGCAGTATTTGATACGTACACTGAGCATGTATGTTCATCACACACATCGGGTCACTACAGGGCAATTACTCACCTGTCATTGCGTACCTTGAGCTCCCGGGGCAAAGGTTGCCTGACATCATCATCTGAGGGCGACACAGGAGGAAAGGGCGGATCCGGGTCTAAATTACGAGGTAAGATGCCAGGATCACGACAGGCCTTCAAATTTATCGGGTGAGCGGTGGCGTCGCGAACGATTGTAATTACGCACCGTAGTCAGCATGCAGGATGCAGTTAACAAGGTCATGTACGCTCCCACAGCTGCAACAGCAGGACTTGCATTGTGCCAATACCATACACATGTTGTTCCAAACCAGACGCCAGATAGACCAAGCACGAGTGTAAGAGACGCAATGAAAGCCCAAGGGGAATCGCCACCTGTAAGGAGCCGGCCGCTGCAGAAAAACCGATTATTTGATGGATGTCGCTGGTATACGCGTTGCATAGGTACAACGGGCATTGCAGAAAGTGGCACATGATTATCGGGGGGGACTGATATAAAGACATGGTTTGGAGTTGGAGTGAATGATCGAGAGTCGCTAGAAGCAATGCGAATGAGGTGCGGAGAAGATTTTATTCCGTGTGGAGGGGGCGATAAGTTATCGACAGAGGGGAAAGGTGGGTGCTCTTCTGCATAAGATAAGCGGGGGCTCAAAGTATGACCGAGGCTACTGCTTGATCTTCGTATGCTATCGAAGCTGAGACCGCGGAACACACGTTCAAAGCTGTTTCGCATTCTGTTTGTACCTGTTATCTTGTAGGAAGGATCTAAGTGCATGGAATTGCGCGCAGGAGCGCTAGCACTTGCAACGACCTGCTTGTTGTTGAGGGGAAGTAGAGGTTCACGGCTAAGCTTTAGCCGCTTAGATATTTGACCATTTGTGTCTCTTATGGAAACAGGATCGCCATAGCTCCTCAGGTCAGATTCATGAGAGACATGGATAGTCAAGTTAGATAAAGGGTGTTGATCTGGTGGAGCCGAATGGAAATTAGGAAGGATATCATTAGAGGTTAAGGATATAGATGACGAAGGACGAGAATAAACTGGTCTGGAAGGGTGAAAGAATGATGAGGAGGGTAGAATGCCACCTGCATGAGTTGTACTTGGAATTGGGACTTGAGGTAGTTGAAAAGTGGTAATAGTTGGAGGAGATGACAAGGGATAGTCTCGGGAACCACGGGTCGAAAAAACTGGTTTTTTGGGACTAGTGGCATTACGGTTGTGTGGGCTTGCTGATTTTGAACCCAAACTTGCAGACCTTTGAAGAGCCTGCACGCTGTCCTGGAGGCGCTGTACAGGGGCAGCGCTGAAGTTTGACGACGGTAGTGGTAAGTGAGCAGGGCGGTGCTTCTTTGGACTACTGACAGTGGAAGATGGGGAGAAAGAAAGTGAGACCCGTGGTGATGAAGCCATGGAGATATTATTTAACAGGTGTCCGCTGTTATTAACTGGTGGCTCTACAGAGTACCAACTCTGGTCGATATTGATTTCCTTCGGAAGATTACAAATTGTGAGGACGGTGAGCACGATATACAGAAAAGAAGGTGTAAGACTCGAGCAGACCGTTGAGAGCGTCGACGTCAACGTTTGTCTGAGTAAGACTGACAATGCGTCGTGCACAATGTGAGAGTTGGAAAAGGAAATTAATTCTCACACCTGTATCATTTGATTTAAATATGTAGTAATTATTTTTCACACGTTTAAAGTGACCACGATCGTGTCATCAGAGTTCGCCATCACTGGCCAATGAATGAGATCTGGAACCAATCAAGGCATTGAGGCTTCGTAGCGTCCTGCGAGTGCAATTTCTAGCATGAGCAGTATTAAACGTACTATCCTGTTTGCCCATCTACACGACATCAGCGTCCCCCATCATCTGGGCCCAGCAATTGCCTCTGTGACCGCGGCTACCACAGAAACCTTGGTCATTGTCTTGATTTCTCAGCTATTTCGTACAGTAGAATCGACATCCAACCGCGCCAAACAGTGGGGTCATGTCCAAAGGCTCTTGACATATGTCTATGTCAAAGCAACCAAAGCAGCCCAGGACTTAGGAAAGGTCTTGCTGGACATTAGCGTAGTGCTAAAAGACCCTTCAGAGAGTTTCCCAAATAATTTTGGGAACAGTATGAATATGTGCTTTCGAATCCAGGGCGGTGCGTCCCTCTCATCCGTTCGTTCCGTATACATCCCTCATGGCGTAACTACCAAGACCCTCCTGTACCCCATCTCCCTGACTCTATTGAGATCCTCCCCCAAGTCTTCGTCGTTCCAGATAGAACCATTGAACTCGGGCAGCATTTCGTAGGTGTCACGCCTAGCTGTGATACCTCTCCATCATCATACCCCGTTGTCGCTCTTGGTGGCACTTTCGATCACTTGCATGCAGGACACAAAATCCTGCTCAGCATGGCAGCCTGGATAGCCAGTGCCAAGGTCATTGTCGGCGTCACAGGTATGGCAATGCCTTGCAACCCGTCGCTCCCGCGACTAAATTTATCCTCGAGATGACGAGTTGTTGAAAAATAAATCGAATAAGAATGTCTTGGAGTCAATGGTTGTGCGCATGGAAAGAACACGCTCTTTCCTGCAACTCTTTCGTCCTGACCTTGAATATGAAATTGTCCCATTACGGGACGTGTATGGTCCTACTGGTTGGGATCCTAATGTTCAGGCGCTAGTGGTTAGCATGGAGACTCTCCCCGGCGCAACAGCAAGTAGGTATCTGGACGTTTCTCTGGAATGATTTACTGACGCTCATACAGTTGACAACAAGCGCTCCGCCGAGTCATTGCCTCCCCTCCGTACATTTGTTATCGATGTTATTTCTTCAGAAAGCGAAAAGCTGGATCATGAGGACATGGAGATGTTGAAGCAGACAAAATTGAGCAGTACATTTATTAGGGAATGGATTGTTAAGAACGCTGTGTAGCTTTGGTACAGATGTGAAGTTGTAGCAACTGATTTCAAGATCCAGATATAGAATCTAGATTAACCCATTACCTGGTTCACGTGGTTTCTTGAACATTCATGTCGTGTACCAAGGTTGCAGGATAGCATAAGTACACCCTCTCGATGATTTCTCATGATATCCCTGCGGCAACATGTACCCTATGTTTCATCATGTCACGTGTCCTTGCTGGTGAACTCACTAACTCCACCTCCTCGCTGCATATGCGCTGCCGTGCGAACCCCTACGATATGTCTCCAGTCCTGACCATTGACCAATACTAAGCTGTCTACCACTCGAATCGGTCGATTCATCACGTGGAGACTGAGCCCATCGAATGGGAGAAAGCAGTAGTCTCTGGACCAGGCGTATAGAAGATAGGCATACCCTTGCATGGCTATCGGTTGTAATTGCTACCTAGTATTCGGTAAACATCGACGAACGCAGATGTTGGGATAATGGTGTTGCATGTGCACGTCGCTGCCTGGTATCCGCGTTATGACATACTGTAAGTGATCCTCCAACATCCACTGTGGGTCAGTAGTACGGAATGAAAAGCACAGGGGTATTTGGCAGAGTTTGAAGAGGATAACTGAGTTCCCTCCTGCAGTCTTCGCGTATCAATCATGCTACAACCGCTACTTGACTCATACGTTTCTGACCTACGCAGCTCGGCCTCGGTGCTGTAGCTTGTCTTGGGGTAGCAAGGCTCTTCATACATCCTCGCAAGTAAAGTTTCATTGTTTGTGGTATCCACTGTGTGCCATCGCCAGCCCATCTCTCACTGGCGGGATGGATTGATCAGCATGATCATTCGATCAGGAAAATCGTTATTATCGGCCAAAACAACGTCAGTGCCTTTGATCCAGGTTTTCACATCCAGGCTCAAAATCGAATGGCAGACTCTGGTGAATATCATGGAGAAGCAGGGCAGCTTGATAGCTGACTGTCTTTGCCCCGTTGCTGCTTGAGAAATTATTAGTCATGGACTGACCATCGGCGTCCTTGCGCTTGCTAGGAGTCCAATACATAGTAAGCTTGTTTTTTTACGTGCGATGTGAGAATGATCAGGCCCATCAGGTATTTCAGCGGGAACTACCGTGACGGTAATCAGTTTTCATTGGTTGAATTTTGAAGATAAAAGTAACTTACATGGGACTGACAGATCATAATACATCGGGTCCATCTCTCGAGACCCAGTTGTCTTCGCGGAAACTCATGCGTTCAAGCCTCAGCGCTGGATTAATTACCACAGTCCCATTAGGGATTCTCTGTCTTCGGGTTTGGTCATCGGTAAACTTGAACAACTGGTCTTCCGGGCACTGGATTTTTGACTGACTCGTTGTTTCAAACATATGCCCCGGTCAAAACAAATAACCAGGTAAAGGTTTCCTTCCACGCACATCAACCTTACAAGTTCATTTTGACTACTACAGATTGATGTTCATAAACTCGCACCTTATTCTTTGGAACTTTCACCTGACTTTGAATGCTACAAAACCATTGCATCAGGAAAAGCCTCTGATACACATTCTCACTTACATCAAAGATAAGTTTTCAAGGAATTGAAGGCAAGGATGAAGGAACACGGAGAGGCAAGTTGGGTTGGGTTGGGTTTGTAGCACTATATATGCATACTGATGAGGATGACATGTTGGTAAGGCAATGCTCACTGTTCGCTACGGTGTAGCAGCCGAATGGTGGCGGGCTGATAACAGGACATCGGACACTCTTGCAGACGATGATTTTGGCAAGTAACATCACTGAATCGTAAGCATTAGTAACACATCAGACTTCTTCCACTAATACTAACAGAGAACTGGGGTGTTTTACACTGCAGTGTAAGTGAATACTTTCCCGTTAGAGTTAGGTTAGTGATCATTGGACCTGTACTGCAGGTGCTGCGGAACGTTCTGGCTTGCAGTACCGCGTTAGCACAGGAAGGGTTCCACGAATTATATTATACAGGTGCGCCATTTAACATATCTTCATACCGTGCATTCGTGATAACCCTCGCTAGCTTGATGACGTGTTCAGACCCACAAGATCTACGTCGACGTGCATCTTGGGATGGAGCATCGGGAACCTCATGGCGACGGCTTCTTGATGATCTACAACGTCAGTATGAGATCCCAATGGAAATATTTCTTTGTACTCCTTTATGTTTTGTTCACCCATTGATGTCCTGCCTCCCAGATTATACACCTTCCTCGACCATAATTCCCCGACGTCGCTGTTCTACCCTTCTCACACAGTCGCGAGAATATCAGCGATATCGCTGCCTCTATCACAAATCAGCTGTGGATCCATCTTCATCCTTACTGTCCAGTGACCACACATGCGACAAGGAATCCTTCCCTCGAATAACAACCACCATCCTCGAAGTCCATTCAGACGAGGTATGGAACGTGGCCTGGAGTCATAATGGTGATCGTCTTGCAAGCGCAAGTAAAGATAAGACTGCTATTATTTGGCGCATTGGGGTTAGCTGAACTGACTCGCAACGTTTACCATGCTAATTTTACTCCGCAGCTCGAGGCAGAACCGTCATCTCGTGATTGTATAGCAGAATTCATCTTGCGCGATCATCCATATCCTCTCGGTTGTTTGGCTTGGTCACTAGACGACTCTATCTTATCTACGTCTGCGGATCACCTCATTTTTCTATGGAATACAAAGGTTAACTTAAAATTCTTTATATCTTGTTTCGTGATACTCATGAGCCGTAGACTGGAGTTCTGATAAAGACACTCGAGAATCATGCTGAGACCGTGTCTGCCTTGGTATGGCTACCCGACGGCTCAGGGTTTATGTCAGGTAGCCTTGATCGCAAGATTCTGTTATGGGTACTATGCTTATTGCAAGTCATGTTATCGCACCTCACCTTATCTTTAACAGGATATGGAGGGCGAACTACGAGAATCATGGCATGACATAGCCATACGTGTCACTGATGCTGCAGTGACTCCTGACATGAAACGCCTGGTCGCTGTTGGGATGGGATACAACCCTCCTCCCACGTTGGCTCGTGCAAACGTCCGAGATGCATCGCCACACACTGCACCTAATGACAACGGTAATGCAATGGGGCCGCGTTCACCAGAAAATCGAATGATCATCTACGATCTCAAGACGGGACAGGTTGAGCTGTATGTTCCAAGCATGTTTGTTCAGCTGTTTGTTCATCGACATTTTCATACAGATCTGTTCACATGGAAGGTGAACTTACTAGCGTGAATATTTCCGAGGATTCTCGGCATGCGTTAATAAATCACGCTCCAGATGTGACTGCCCTCTTTCTTACACCAAACTCAACCATATAACTGACTATGCATCAAAGGAGATCCATCTGTGGGACTTGGAAGAGTCCAGACTTGCACACAAGTTCACTGGGCAACGACAGGGTCACCATGTGATCCGCAGCTGCTTTGGTGGCATCAATGGCAACTTCATCATTAGTGGGAGTGAAGGTATAACGACCTTCATAGCCCCCTGCTAGTTCGTACTAACAAAGCATTTCCAGATTGCAATGTCTACGTTTGGCATCGCGACACGGGTACACTTCTAGAGGCATTGGAAGGTCACGGATCGGGAAGTGTGAATTCCGTAGCCTGGAACCCCCGTAATAAGCGCATGTTTGCATCGTGTTCGGACGATAACACGATACGTGTGTGGGAGGCACCTGTTTCCACGGGTGGACTCCTTCGAGTTCGGCGTCTCTGTGTCTGATCCAGGGATGATTGGGAAGGGGAGGGGCAAAAGCAAACTCGTAACCTTGGGCCTATGACGATGGAGAGTAAATGCGGTTTTTGGGGACTCAGCGAACATCAATGTTCTTTTGTGAACGATTTTGCGTTCCCACTGCTACTCTGCTCTCATCACATGCAACATACATTTATTCGAACGCTAATCAATTAAGTATCTTCCATCGCGACTAAGTATCATGCATAGTATAGGTTGTTAAAGTAGCGGTATCCCCAGCAAGCTTGAAGGACGAGATGTGCACTGTGATGGTATGTGCAACGGCACACTGGCAATTAAGCTGTAAGTTACTAGAATTCCACCATGACCTTTTGACTTAACCCCCGGGTTACGTGATTGCTCCCATACCCTAAGTTCTCACTGCGGCATGAGCAGGACAGTAATTGATGCCTTATAATTGAGTGCTCACCATCCTCTCGATGATTTATATCGATGGTTATGCTATCAGGTGGTAACATGTACCCTCTGTTTTATATCACGTCTCTTCTCCACATTCTTCGAGTTGTTATCGCCTCCGCAACTGTCTTCCCAAACCGGGTGAACTTCGATCTCCACCAACAATTCAATCTTTCTGTTGCAGACGATGGTCAAATCCCTTTCATCACTGCATATACACCGCCGTTCGATCCCCCGCAATCTCTTTAAAGGCTCAGCCAATAACTGTCTACCGTCCGAAATCTCTCGATGCTCACGAGCATGCTCGGTTGCGGTCACTTCTTCATGCGGAAACTGAGCCTATAGAATGGGAGCAGGTGGTAGTCTCAGCGCCAGATATAGAAGACAGACATACCCTCTCACA
Source organism: Suillus spraguei (assembly GCA_016800925.1). Taxonomy (NCBI): domain Eukaryota; kingdom Fungi; phylum Basidiomycota; class Agaricomycetes; order Boletales; family Suillaceae; genus Suillus; species Suillus spraguei. The sequence goes on along the minus strand of JABCPU010000036.1, from coordinate 127,583 downwards.
ATTAGCACGCATGACTGCCAACGCGTACCAACTTCCGGGCCACAAGAACTGGTACGACCTCGATCCATCCTGGAATGTCAACACTGTGAGTGCGTTTTCCCACTAACGACATTCTTGCTCTGTAACGACCTTCCAGAGCTTTCCATTTGGGTGGGATAACGACGAAGACGGATTCCGCGGCCACGTTTTCACTTCTAGAGATAATTCTACAATCGTACTTTCAATCAAAGGAACCACGCTTCAGGGACCCACATCAAAGAAAGATAAGCTGAACGATAATCTGCTCTTCTCATGTTGTTGTGCCCGCGTCGATTTTTCATGGGTGTTCTCGACAGTCTGCGACTGCTATTCCTGGTCAGCCCTACATCAACGATGCGACAACACATGCTTGTCCACAGCACTCATAGAAGACAGCCTCTTCTATTCCACCGGCGTCGTAAGTCGATCATCTGCATCAGCCACCGCAAAGACTAATATCTTTGTATCATCCAGAAACTCGTGAAAGATCTGATATTTCTGTACCCTTCCGCTGACATATGGCTCGTCGGACACAGTCTCGGAGGAAGTCTCGCTTCTCTCCTTGGTTCCACTTTTGGATTGCCAGCTGTCGCATTCGAGGCTCCTGGTGAACGGATGGCAGCGAATCGTCTTCACCTCCCACTTCCACCCCCCATTGGAAATTCATCGCGACCTCCGGTGCCTATCACGCATGTATACCATAATGCCGATCCGATACCTCAGGGAGCATGTACTGGTGTTGCGTCGCCATGCACTCAGGCTGGGTATGCTCTTGAAACGAGATGTCATTTGGGGAAAAGCATCGTGTATGATACTGTCCAGAAACTAGGGTGGCATGTTGATTTGCGTAAGCATGTCATCAAGGAAGTCATTTTGGAAGTTTTGGACCTGGAGGACGGTTGGCCGGATGAAGACGGGAATGAGTGGGATGTACCTGTCGCCCGTGAAGAAGAGGACTGTGTGGTTAGTATTTTGGGAGTACTTTGATTATATTTCATTTCTCTGACACCTCGTTCATAGGACTGTTTTAAGTGGGAATTTGGCGATTACAAGGACAAGGACGGATGATATATCATTATCCGCTCTATCTATCATACGTTGTTATTCTTATATATCATCACAAGGAAGTCTCCGGGATTGTTGTATAGTATCATACATTTAAACTTGTTTCAGACTAATGGGTATTTACTGTGGCGAACGGTAATCCCTCCCACCAATCGTCCTTCCTTGTACGATCACCTTCTTGATATTCCTGTCATCTCCACAGAACAAAAAGCGTTCTAACCATTCTATCAAGTTCTTGTCAGCGCTCTGCGCAGTGACACCTTGGGTCAAGTCACGATCAGGATTGTAGCCCCACACCGCAGGGTTCCCCGTATCGGTTTCTCGGACGCTCACAAGGAGGGCATCGAACGCCTTGGTCTTCTCGAACGAACCGATGCGGTCCTGTAGACAGCAGACCCCCGCCCCACCGAGAGTAGCGAGGTACAAGAGAGCAGCGATAGACAGTTTTTGATTGGTGAACCGTCCAGGTTGCTTCTTATCGCACGCGCAGTCACACTTATGATGTATGTGACCACGATGACCGTCTTGTTCACCTAATGATGACTCTGAGTGGCCCCCGCTGCACCTGCACTTCTTGTCATCGATGGCTTGTATAGCAAGCATCTTAGCTGCGATGCTGGCGTGCTGGATTTCAGTGAGTATAGATGGGGAGTAGCCACCAGCGACATCGGTGCCCAATCCAACCTGATCGAACGATTATAGCAATCAACTATTTGGAAAAGGAATACTGACCTTCACACCATGATCCAGGAGCATACCGACTCTTGCCATGCCACTGCTCAAATAGAAGTTGCTCGTCGGGCAATGAGCCACCCCCGAACCACGTTTAGCAATAAGCACCATTTCATCCTCGGTGAGGTGGACGCCGTGTCCCAAAACGGTATTGTTGCGAAGTAAATGAAACTTGTCATAGACCTCTGCGTAACTGTTAGTATTGAACAGGCTTTTAGCCAGTTCGACCTCGGATTTATTCTCTGAAATGTGCGTCTGGATAGCAAGCTTTGGGTGTTTCTGCGCAATTTCGCTGAGACGTGTCAAGAGTTCCTCGGTACATGAGATGGCGAAACGCGGGGTAAGGATGGGATGTAGCAGTGTCTCGCCGCAGGCAGCTTTCGGTAGCTCTTCGATGTACTTGAGTAAAGCCAAAGTGGTGTCCACAGATTCCTTGACAGACGGCTCGATGTAGTTAGGTGGGCAATTCCAATTCATGTTACATTTCTGGTGTGCAAAATCAAGCGATTAGAATTCGGTATAGCTTTCCGGAATGATACGTACCCCGACAAACGCTCTTTGACCTGTTCCATCATCTCAGCCAGTCGTTCGGATGCGACAAGGGTAAACTTACCTGCGGCATGAACGAGCCTGGCTAGAACCTTGGTCGCTTCTAGATGTAAGCTACCGTAATAACAGCATGTCGTTGTCTAATAGTTCAGCGTCAAATATGATGATCGAGAATATGAACGTTATAATCGCTTACACCCGAGTTGACTATGCGCCGTACGACATCGGGATAAGCACGTTCCGCATATGTGACATCCTTGAACCTAGCTTCCGTCGGGAACGTGTAATTGTCAAGCCATTGCAAGAGCTCCATCTCTCCACCGCTAATGAGATGCACATAAGGAGAGGACGGACATGGTTGAGTTGGAATACTCACACGCCGAGGTTAGGGACTTGGCAAGCATGCTACAGACAAGGAAGATGGGTCAAGATAGGAACGCTGTGTTAAAGTGCTGGACGGACTGCATGGGTATCAACCAAGCCAGGCATGAGGAATTCCCCGTCTTGCAGACTAACGAGAGTGATGTCAGAAAGGGCACAATCGTGCTGCTTGAGGACATCATTGAGCTTTGTGTCCTCTACATCCTCGACGACCCACTCGATGTCACCCTGTGGAGATACACAGATTAAACACTGGGGAAGAGCTAGGTAGTCTGTGACTGATTGGGGGTTAATGACTGGACCATAGTAGACAGTGTACGTCGTCATCTTTAACAATATGTATGAGTGGGTGGATGATGGTGGGGTGTGCAGCACGAGTCGTAGCCTATGGTATAAGTACCGAAGACACACTGAGATCCGACCATAATTTTGCGGTCGCGAATTACTGGTCTACCGGCCGGTTCTGTACAGGTATAATTCATACTAGTAGTGGACTTCATTATGGCAGGCAGCATGCATGTGACGAAGAGCGTGCAACGGTATTACGAAGATTATCGGGAACCGAAAAAGCCGTGCCACCACGAGCCTTCGGTTGTGTGAACACTTGTAATGAATCTAATGATAATACTTGACAGCTGCATCTTTGGTCTAATCATGATGGCATTTCCGACGGGTTCCGCAGCAAGCTTGAGACCTTAAGGGTACTATGAATTAAGTACTTGGCAGGTCTCCCGAGTAATCGATGGCATGATTATCTACCTTATCAAAAAGCTCTTACCCTTTGAATCAGTTCAGGGTACCGTTAGCACGGGCTTAATAGACGTGGGCGTTGATGGTAGGCTGTGTGGGACTGACAGCCGTGAGCACTCCTCTGTAACAATGTAACATGTATCTTGCTATTTCAGTGTCGTCGTCTTGGAATCAGAACATGAATTTGTTTATACCTACTTCTGGCCCAGCTGGTTCTTCCATTCAATGCTCACAGTTCGGTCTACTAGCTGATAGCTACTAGACACCGTTGGCTAGTAAGTAATATGTAAGTTTGTTGTCATCTTATGATAATAAAAAAAGTGCCTTGATGTGACGGGCTGCCAGCGCGGTTCGGCATGAGCGTCTTCTTGTAAACCCCTTCAGACTTTCACAAAAGTCCAAGCGCTCTTCACAACCTCACATTTAAATGATTTATCCGAAATTATAAAACCTCAATATTTCAGTTTCCCACAATCCTTGTCTTCTGAATCCTCGCTATCGTCCAGTGGGCTCTGCGGTAGGCAGCTCCTGGTCCAAAAATCTTTGGTCGGAAGGTCCTTCAACCCGTAGTCACATCAGTGCACCCATTCAATGCCTTCCCTTCGTCGTTCCTTCTCATCCCTGTCAGTTCGCTCGAACCCATACCCAACTTCACTATCAAACGGTAGTGCAAGTAACGCTCGTACGCGTGTTGCAGGTCATGGGTCTCGTCGTGCTTCTGACTCGGAAGTGACCCAACGTAGGGTCCTTGCGGACATTGAGTGGTGGCGGGTTTCTGATGGACAGCATGACCTTGATGCGGCCCAGGACCAGGTTGAACCAGATCAGGATGCACAAGACAGCGTGTATGTCTCCGCGGGCGGCGCCATTACCCTGTCGGGCTCTTCGGATAGTCCACAGACGCCCCCGTTGATATTACACGACCTTCCCCCATAGACTTCGCCCAGGTAAGACCTTGATACTACTCATTGATAGTAGTGGTGCTTAATTATTGACGTCACCGCTCAGTCTATCCATATGAGTCAGTTTGCTGCACTCTCCATAGCCCCTCACTCTCCCACCGGCAGGAGACATGGTCGCGACTCCTCGGTCTCATCCCTCGAATCCACTCCTGAGATGCCCGAAGTTCCTTTGGAGAGCATTCGCTTCAATATGATTGATGCAGATGCTGGCTCTCATAACCTTGAACTTCCTTCCGAATTTGCGTTACCTCCTATAGGCGTCATCTCGCGGCCTTCGTTCGCGCTCTTCGGACTGCGCTCCTGCACTTTCGCAGAATGTCAGGACTTCGGAGATGATGTTCATCACTTTTCCGACGGAGCGTCCTCCTTCTCCCTCAACCAGAACATCTTTCAATGAGCTCCTGTCAATTTCTCGCTCTTAAATCCTCATCCACTCCAGATCACTTCCTCGCCACCGCCACCGTCAGACGCCACCCGTAACTCCGTTTGAGATTTTAACGTCATTTTATCGCATCTTTTGCATACATTCACAGTTTGTAATTTCACGCGTACATCTCCAAAGCTTTCAGAATGGGCACGAGAGGCTTGTTTTTACCTCTCCATCGAAAAGTTGTTTCTTGCCTGCTGTTCCAGAGCTTTACGATTTACGCCTAAGCAACGCCTTTCACGCTCCCGATAGTCTTCTCCGTTCTCGCGCTAATAATGGCGTCAAACTCAAAAGCGCTACGTACTTGCTGCCTCCATATCTCCGTCATCATCTGTAACGACTAGACATGCATCCGTGCCTGCTTTCCACCGATCTTGTTCCCAAAATGCTTTCCATCCGAATCCATATTGGCTGTGCTTTTACGACCCGTCACGACGTCTCCTCTCACGACTTAGTGTACTTGCAGTCACCCCAGACTTTGTACACTTTATGTTTTTGATAGCAAAACAAGACCCTGACTACACCTATTGTGTGAATGTATTAAGTGAAACAAATCGACAGTGTCGGATCGAAAGGTGTTCCATTCCTTGGGTATCAAGCGAGGACATTGTGTGGACCGATTCCTCCACATGTCCATATCCGGCGAGATGCATGCCCAGAACAAGAACCGAGACATCACTGAGTTGTTTCACGGCAGGGTGGGTGCGACAGGCGATAACAACCCGATGGACGTACAAATGGTTTGTAATTCCGGTTGTCTATCATGAGAGCGATCCGATGCATGATGTGATAGCTGGATCAACGATGCATGCCAGCAAACATTGGGGGGCCGGACACCCTGCTCCAACGTGAAGTGGCGAGAGGGCCGTATCTTAATGCAATATTATTTGGCGGTGGGGCATGCCCTAGTGCGGGCCCGTTTGATGGCGCTCGTGTGGCAGTGTCTGGCCCTCTCTGAGAGGGCTGCTGCGGCCGAGCGCGCGCCTTCCAGGCATTTCTTATTACCCCAGAGCGCTCAAGGAGCTAAATTGAAATGAAACACATGACTCCTGAACAGTGCATAAATGACATACCGCATCCTTCTCGACTCCATCGGCAATGCTTTGGATGATATTCTCAACTACCGTTCGATAGTTGCCGTTGGGTTTATCGTCCCTAAAGCGCATCTTGCGCCAATGGGAGACAACAGGATCCCAGTGAACCTCGACAATCCTGTCGTCAATCTGTTCACCTGATGACTTCATCCTAGCAGGTTTATCCATTAAATGCAAAAGATACTGAATGAAAGTCCTTACATCTCCCACTCATCATCGTCAACAAAGAGTTCATCGTAAAATTCGTATTTTGGTCGTCCTTGTTCATCGCCACAGTACACATAAAGTGCAAAGAACGGTTTCGCATGATAGTCTGGCTTCGACAGATCACTTTTCAGTGGAGGGAACCGTAGCACAAGCTTGAAATCAATGGAGTTTTCGGAAGGAGGTTTCCACTTCAGTCTTAGAATTGAAATTAGCATAGCTTTTAGGCATGGTTAACAAACTCACATGTTCGGATCAGTACCTGGCGTATACGGTGTCTCCACGCAGGTATAGATGAGGCCGTCATTGCCATGGTGTAGTGCTGGAATGACTATCTGAAACACTTCCTCGACGCCATAAGAGAAGCTGATCTTCTTAACCTTGATGCTAAGAGATATCAGAAATGGTCACATGTCCAAGTCTGATCACTCACTCGAAGGCTTGACCAACAGCCATGTGAGGGAGTTCTTGCAGCATCATCGAGAAAGGTTTAAAAAACCATTCTTTGAGACGCTAAAAACTTAATTAGTACCTAGATGTCCGGGACATGGATATAAAGTACATACACCATATCGTTTGTCTAGTGTTCGCGACATGACATTCTGCCCATCAACCACAAGGCAGTCAAACGCAAGAAACCGTAGTGTCTCCTGGGAAAATGTGACATTTTAACAGAAGGGTCTAAGGGTTTTACAAATCTTGCTTACTTTTTTGGTACGAGGGTCTACATCAATAACGAGCTCTCCATCGACGATGGTATCTCCCAAGGCGACTTCCGTCGTTCATGATGAGGAAACCAGAACCCTTGGACCTCGTAATAATCATTGTGTCTGTCGATCTAGATGACGTCAAGGGGTGTATAGAGGCGAAGGAGGGCGCGCACAAGGTAAACTGCTTGACTGCCTGACGTGAGGTCGGTTTGAAGGAAAAAAAGGACACGAACGCCATCAGACTTCTCGCACACCCAGTAACTGGCGAGATGAGAGGTGTCAGCAGACTGATTTTCATACTGACAAAGTCCGCTACTCACTCACGATGCTCCAACTTCTGCAAATGTTCAGATGCAAAACTAATTGGTTGACTACCAGGAAATCTATGGGCAAGCAGGGTCATGAGCTTCTTGACCTGATGTGTCAGTTTGAGTTAGACACTGTACCGCTCATGATCTAGCTGGCAAAGTTTCGCTACATAATTCTTCAACCACTGGTGTTGCTCAGAGCGTTGCGGAATAACAGCTCCTGGTATGGTTGGGATTCGTGGCATAAACGAGACAGAGATGAGGACAAAAATCAACTGAAGTATTGCCTTGAGAGTGTGCAAGTAATACAGCTGCTAACTTTATGTAAGCACGTGTCAGGCCGTGGCGCGCAGCGAACGACTGCTGTTCCACAGGAAAACCTCGAATGCATATGGAAATACTAAGGAAACAGGTAATGACAAGAAGATAGAAAGATAGCTGGTACAGTAAACTCTATGAACTGATCCCTCATCGGTCTTCTGCCCATTCCTGAAGAGGATTTGAGATGATTTATGAGACTTGAATGGTTAAAACTTACATTCTCTTTTTTGATTTGCGCCTTTGAACGAAATTTAGCTGGTGATGGCAGTAAGGAAGACGAACAGAACATACCTCTTCCTCCGGAGTGAAGTCGTTGACGATATTAAAGAGACGACGAATTTCGTCAGGGGTTTTCCCCTTAATCATGTTGGCAACTGTTTTGCATCCAACATCGCTGCAAGGTGATAAGAGGGAGTTGTGTAATTATCATATTTGTGACTCACAGCAGCGACTTGATGTCGAGATAATTTGCAGCGAGGATGATCTCGAACAACATCTCTTGGTCAACAGTTATGAACTTCTGGTCCCATTCGCTGATATCGGTTGTTCGCTTGCGGGTCTCATCTTGATTCTGGTCGGCGTCTGCGCTAGGTAAAGGTTCACCTCTATGGTGTTCGCAGTACTCTATGACCTGTGGAATAGTGGAGTGTGAGCACGTGTTATCTAGCTCTAGAGCAAAGAAAAATGTTGATCGATAAATATCTAAGATGCTGACCTTCCTCAGTACGATCGAGGAAACGTTGGCCAAAGGTATGGATTGATCGGACTCTCCAACATCTGAGCGAGATCAAAATTACTCCTATGGGTGGCAGCGATGAAAAGAAGAGTACCTTCAAGCATGTTCTTAATGAGAACGCTGCGCTCGACAACCTCCTTGTCGACTACAAACTCCACATTATCGGAAGTAACAAGATGAACCATGTTAATAGAACTGGTGAAATGGTGACTGTGGTAGCAAAAGAAGACGGTACTAGGACTTGACAATATTGGGGACTTAGTCCTTCGTAACGCTTATATAAGTTTCCCATCAGTATTTAATGGAGAGAAAATATATAAATAATTAAATAACTACATCTTTGTCCTCTCTCCCGAGTGAATCGGTCTCAGCCAGTTTGCCGTCATTGCTATTAGATTAAAGGACTGCCTATTGTTGGTGTTGACCATCACAGGACTCAGACCCATTAGACAAGACCAGTGTAGTGACGGGAGACTGGTCTTAGCATGCCACCATTGTGTTGCCTAGTAATCTAGTAATGGGATAGTGAAGAGCCCACAAAGTCGTTACATAGAACTAGACCTTGCCTTACTACACCAAACCTCCCAGCCAAATTAACCGCTTGACGCCATACTCCATTTTGGCATAGATACTGGTCATCTTCTGAGCTTCAGTAAGACTGCTCTCGAAATGAGTATTTGTGATCAAAGTATTCTGCGTGTTACCCACCTGACTACATCACGATTCACGACAACAGGGGAATTCCCTACGTCCTCACAAGCTCGTTTAATGCTGTCTGCCATCATGTCAACGACTTGCTTGCAACTTGTCGCTCCTGCGAGATCATCCGCAGGCTCTGCGTATCCAGTGCTGGATCCACTTCTAACTCGAGCAGGATCCACTGGGAGCGCTTTGAAAGCCGCAAAACAGACGTTGGTTGTACCAGCCGCGTTCTCCGAAACTTTAGACAAGATCCCCGACAGGTTGGCGGTCTTCGTTGGCTCGCGACGTGGTAACATCGGCTTGTACTGGGTAAAACTACTAAGCGACACTGCTGGCGGTGACCTCGCCGGGGTGTCTTCCGGATAGTTTCTGATTGAGTAACTCGTCATGCGCGTGATAATTTTATCGCTGGCATGCCAGTAAACCGAAAAGCCAACATTCTGCACCGGATCCCTGCTCGCTTCTTCCAGGGGGGAGATGATATAAGCACCTGTCTAACGGTTCAGCTACTTGACCTGACAACAACAAACGAATGTGACCTTTCTCAAGTCGTACGATCGCATCCAGAGGGATGCAGATATACATCTTGGCCTTCTCCAAGCTGTAGTCATAGCTCTTCGGGGGCAGTCAGATGTTGCTATAAGCTAATAACGTGTCGTTGGACGACGTACGACAATGTACAGGGCACGGGCACTCTATTTCATAGTCAGAACAATATTGAACAGGTCATGGTTGATACTCACCAAGAGTAACACTTTCTCTTCGAATCGATCGTCAAATTTAACATTTAATTGCTCTGGGCTAAAGATCGTCCACCCAGATATCAAAGTTTCGCCCTCAGACAATACACGAGCAACAGAAGTTGCTATGGCTTCTGCTCTGATCCTTGACAGGCGAATGAGTTCTCTAGGGTCAGTCGATTGCAGCTTGATGAGAAATTCTTCAAAAACACAGAGAGTCCTGTAACCAAGCATGAAGTCGATGACAGCTTGGAAAAACCAGTCGCTGAAGGTTGCGCTATACATTCTAGCGAGGGAATTTACACCATCGTTGAGCATACCTCCCAAGTCTCGCTTCCCAGTTCTAACTTATCAAATTAATGATGAAAATATTTAAGAAAGCACAAGCTCACCTGGTAAAATCGCCCTACCGACAGAAAATCAGCTTATACAGGTCAGGTTTTGGAAATGAATCAAACATTTACTTTTAAGGCAGACGTGCCAGCACTTCAATGGAGGACTAAAGTAAGAGCAAGCTTTCCGACAGGCCGTTCTACACATACTATGCTCGACTGATCGCATCACCATTATTGGCCCAGACTGTGTGAATCTCCATAACCCCGTTATCAGAAAGAACAACGACAACTAACCATCATTAAAGATAACTTCCACTCCTGACTTCCCGTTTGGGGCAGGACCAAGAAGCCCTACAGCCTCAAGTTGCATGTTCATCACATGCCTTGCAAAGGCAGACTATCGTTGATGTAAGAAAGGGGAGTAGCTGCGAGAACTACGACCCACTTGCACAACATTAGTGCGGTCCAGACAGTCAATACAATTAACCCTGAATATGCCCTTCTGTTTTGATAGGAGCATGTTGTTCGAAACCCAAAAGAACCTATTTTATTGAGCTCGCAATATCGAAGAAAGTTGGATGAAAGAATGCTCATACCCTTGGCTTTCAAATACACGTTCGAGTTGATTGATGAGCTTAGAAACACTTTCGTACCTGCTAGTGATTAGGAAAGCGTAGTCCGTAGGCAGATGATACTAACTTCATCCCCCTCGTTTCTCGGTGGAAATCGAACTCGCAGTACCTGTAATGACGTTCAAGTCCTGTCATCAGAATTTGTCATTGTGAACTTACCGAACATCCTTAGCATCCAGTTTAGTTGCATAATCACGATATGCATTCGTGATTATTTCTTCCTTCCCATGTTGTTCTGCGAGATTGACAATGGTCTAAGGAAAGGTGAATGATGACCATATGAGACATTGATTGCGAGCCCTACGTGTGGACCGTACATGGGGACAGCGCGACGGAAATGACGTTTGATGGCGTCCAAGTTTTGTGCAGGGGTTCTTTCGGGTGCAAGGACAGGTGGTGGCTTCATACTGTAACCTGATTGCGTCCAAAATAGGGGAACTTGGATTGGGTCATGCAATGCATCACACATTCATCAGACAACTGCTCACTTGAGCCTCGAATTTGCACATAGCTGAAGATGTTGCTTATTCCGTTCCACTGAGGAGACTCAAACTCGGCGGAACAGTGCAAACAGAGCCGCTCACCTGAACTCTCATAATTACTTCCGTTTCCACAAAATTAGCTACATGAGCTTCGTCGTCTACACCCCTGCGCTGATATCGCAAACCGGCTCTATCTCTGGAGCGTCGCGAGATAACAATGTAATCAATGGGTTCCAATGAATCGTCCTGCATGGCAGAGGTATCTTTTGGTAAATTAAGCGAGGAGATCTGAATGTATCCCTGCATTATTGGTGTCACGTATGAATGGAGCTGAGGAAGATCGATCAGTTAATGCTAAACGAATATTTAATTCAAGGCACTTGCACCAGCGTCCATAAATGGCTTGGATAACCATTCATTCCACCAAAAACGACGATCGACCCGTCTCCACAATGGCAACATGATAGATGGCTCGAAGAGAGCATCCACTTTGTCTTCCAGTGGGTTAACAGTCGTATCTTTCGGAAGAGCATCCAGTTCTGAAAGTAGCTTGTTTCGAGCATGCAGCTTTGTGACTTGCTCATGTTTGTGTTGCAAAGATCTTGTGACATCTGAGGAAAGTAATGATTTGCATGTATAGTGAGCTATGATGAGTGCACTCACCGAAATGTAGAGCAAAGTACATGTCGCCTTTAGTGAATTCTCTGAGACATCCACGTAAAATGCGTTCCTCGAGTTCAGAATTACGCTCCTCTGAGCTATCCGGTGGTGGCGCAGTTGTAGCTATGATGGAATCGATCACCTTGTCAGGTACTCCATCAGCATCGTGTATTATGGAATCAAGTAATTCTCGTTCATTGAGAAGAGACTCCTCTATGTTTGCTCCTTCGGATACGCTTGACACGCGCTTCGATAGACGGCTCCAGAACGACATACGATTTGCAATCGTCGATAACGGAGAATGGGTAATCGACACATCAGAAGCAGGAGTTGAAGCACCGGATGGGACAGGTGAGACAGGTCGATCGGCACTGTGGACGGAGAATTTCACTTGATCGCGTGGAGTCAAGATCTTTACTTCCTCTTCGTCTGCGAATTTTACGTGAGGCCCCCCCGAGGTTCCTTCATCGGAGACCTGGAGACCGTCTATATTGCTCACAAGAAGGGAGGGTTTCTTTACGGACATGTTACGAGATACCATGCGTGAAAGGATTGATTTGGCACGATCCTTCACAAGGGGTATGGATACAACGCTTTTCACACCATAGATCAAGTGCGAGGCATCAAACACTAAGCCTCGTGAGAGTCTTACTATGTTCGAAGATAGAGGTAGCTCACATTGTCCGACGTCAGATCGAGACGTTATGACTAAGAGGTATGAGGCTGGCCGAAGAGTATTCAGTCTTGATCTCACCACGGGTGAGCAGATGATGAAATCATGTTACCATTGAACAATGTTATCAAACCCACAATTCCATAGATGACTACACCCTCTTTCCAATCAACAGAAGTACTTCTACCATCGCTGGGCAGCTCCGCTATGTTTGCTGTTTTGCCCCATGACACACGAACATATGACGTAGGGTAAGGCAGTCCCGCACGATGCGGACGCATGAGAAGACCATCCTCTGATGCGATCAACACGATGTACTCGTGAGGATTGGGGTGCGGGACTGGAGGAACGACATAATTCGGTTGCAGACCTGTCGTGGGTGCTACTATACGGCCAACCATTGACGGCTCGCTAGGAGCAGAAGTTTTGGCATGCATGGCGGCGACGAGCACACTGATTCAGCGCTGATGATGATGATGATAGACTTGTAGCGGGTGACCGTACAAATAATAGGAGAGCTCAGAGTAGACCGCTGTCCGCTTCAACTGTTGCCCGAAACTAATTATTTTACAATTTGCACAAAATACATCACATATACCATATTGAGCACTATGTTTATTGCATGTAGCGAGTGGTTGGTTATCTGCTTATATAAGCATCTGTTAACCCTTGACGCTTGAAAGCTACTCTGAGCTCCCCTATGACATAATGACATATGACATAAGAGACGATTCAAAACTCTGTGAAAATCGCTGCTTACTTTGAACACCCCAGCTGCAGCTGCGAGAACGGATTTTCAATGCAATTCTCGTTGGATTCATGAACTTATCTATGTATGTTAAGTACTACCTCACAGGTGAATATACTTGCAATTATTATATAGATGCTGTTTCGGACACACCAGCGACACGGACTACTCAAGATGCCACAACGAACGCAAAGGCAAGTGCAAGTGCAAAATCTAATTATGTTTGCGTTGCAGGTAAAGAAAAAACGAGCTCAAATCCGGCTGCGCCACCAACAGAGGCTCGAAATTCTTACAGGACATGAGTTCAACAGCTCAGATGGTGTTCTTGAGAATGGAGACTCGTCCTTTTTAGACTTGAACTCCAACTTGTACTAGTATGTCCATGAGTTCCGACTCGAGTTCCCCCATCACTGGCTCCTTGTCTTCTACCTTCGAGTCAGACACCAATGAACCTTCAGACGACTCGTCTGTATACTCAGATCCATCCAGTTTGAGTACTGTGTCCAGGCTAGACTCAAGCACCGACTGGGACACAGAATCTGAATCTGCAGGATCAAACCCTGACTCAGGCACCGAGGCTGATGACGAGCTTAATGCAAGTGCACCAACTGCAGAGGCACAACTTGGCCAGCCCGTGAACGAATTTATTCGTGATTCCTATTCACACCGCTACCAGATGGCTCGCAATCAGCTTCCTCGTGGCACATCTCAAATGCGTCATGTGCTAGATATACTAAAGCCATGACGTCCTGACAAGTTTCGCGAGAGTCTTCGAGTATCCCCATATACCTTTGACCAAATCTGCACCAAACTCGCATCTGATCCTGTGTTTACCAACAACTCCCAGAACCAGCAAATTCTTCTTGCCGACCAGCTTGCAGTTGCACTTTACCGCTTCGGACATGATGGTAATGGGACCAGCACGCAGACTGTTGTTGATTGTGTTGGGCTTGGCTTGGCAAAGGAACCGTAAAAAAGCACGACATCGTTCAGAACTCTAGTAATTTTATGATATCTAGTTGAAATCAGAGTACTCTTGTTTTCTTTGCCCCTCCTCCATTTTTAGTTGATGCATTCGCACCTGGCTCAGGGTATAATCCCTTTGGAATGGCGTCGTCAGATGTTACAACACTGACCAGGGACCAAGTCAAAGTATCTGTCCAACTAACAGTTCCTAAGGCGAGTTGTGTTTTATATGTTTTCTGATATATTTCACGCACTTGATATCAGGCACTTCCTCATCAGCTTTTTCATCCTCGACCTTCGCCTCCGCAGTGCCTGCTAGCTGCCCTTTTTTGCCTTTTTTGATGTGCACTTTTTTACGAGTTTTTGGCGATGATGCTTGTTGGATGTCTTTATCTTTGGGTGCCATATTGCTCAAACACGCAGAGGGTACAGTTGCTTGCATGCCAGGACAACTATATTTAATTAAATATAAATTTTAAATAAGAGAAATACAGTTGAATTCACAAGAATCCGACGATTAAGCACGATTAAGCTCATAATCCGATTCTCAGCGTCCAAAATTGTTTTTTGAATCGCATTCTGAATCGCTCCATAATCGTTCACTCTGACTACCACTAGTGTTGCAAGGATATGTAACACGAACGCAACCGTGACCATTGCGTTCATATCACATATCCTTGCAACACGTATTCAACCACACTGCTTGCGTGGGGAGGACTGCGAAGTTGAACCACCGTGAGAGGGCTGCCGTGAACTTAATCGACCACCGTGAGGAGGCTGCCGCCGACGCAACCTCGGATAGGTGAGAACAGATCAGACAGTCTGGTCGAGAGTTTATCCAAGTTCGATAAACTCCATCAGGAAATTCGCACATTCCTTACGTGCCCTTATGCGGACTTATTTACATTAACTGCCTTGGTGAAATTGAATCTACTTGTCCAAATTTCAACGTGAATGAATTCAGAAAAAAAAAGTTGAGATATATTAATATACATGTTTTATTGTATTTCGCACTCAAAAAATATAAGATATGCCAGGTGAATGATGTGAGAGAGAGCAAACAGTTTTGAGATAAGTGAGTTAAGCTGATTAAGCACGTCAAGAATGTGTGAATTTCCTGATGCCTCTGAGTCGACCAGGCTGTCCAAACTGTTCTGACCTCTACATTGATGACCTTGAAGAATGATAATCCAAGACAGGGCGTATCAGTATCGCATTGAGTAATATGTAGCATGAGCTGGCTATGTCGTAGAGCGCCACGATTGAGTTAAGATGTTACATGTTAAGCCCATGGCCAGTCAACTGAAAGGCCGTCGTAGACGCAACACTACCAGACAAACACTAACGTGGAAGAGCGTATGATTCAGAGGGCGGCGAGAAGCTAGCGTAAGGATACATGAGGTCCCCTATATATAGGGATCTATGAGACGTGGTGTCCAATCAGCGATTAGTAGCTACAATGATGTCATGGCTTGCGTCATGTGTAAGTGTCCAGCTTACATCAACATTCACTGCAGAAATGAGATTCTAGTCAGAGGAAGGTGACACGTGTAACCCGACTCTAAACGTAGGTACCCTTGTAATCAGACGCAAATCCGATGGGACGCAAAATTTGGTCGTTCGATCCGAGGTAACACATCTAAACAGACACTTTTCCGACCTCGCCGACATGTCTTTTCAGACCCCCGTTTCTTCTCTTCAAATACTCGCTATTTCACCACTAACCAGCCTCGCAAATTCAATCTTTTGACGTCTGTTTAGGTTATGCTTAAAGCAAAGTAAGTTTTTCAAATCTCTCAAGTCCTGCGTTACAGCTTGTTCCTATTACTCACGCTATGGCAGTCCGCAATGCAATCAAGTTCGAGCTCCCCATGGGGGTGAAAACATTTAAATTCACTTTTGAGTGCAGAACGGCAGGGCCCATAGTAAGTCCCTTGTACGGCTTAACTAATTTTCTCTGTAGGACATTGAAATATCTATCCGCAAGTCTCTCCGGTAGCTAAGCTCACCGGCAGGTACAATGGGAGGTTCTGACACCAGTGACGTGCACACTGAGACACTGGGAGTGCTTAACAATTGGCTGGAGTCACAGAAAGCTGCAAGTTCTTGCTTAGTTCTATTGACCTATGTTACTTACTAGATTTCAAAGAATATCAATCATTCTTATTGGGCGCTGCTAGGGCAGGTCCTCCAGTAGTAAATGATAGTTTGACTGAACCTGAGTCAGCTAACCGATGGAGATATTGTGAGTTTTTTTGGTTGACTTCTTTTGCGTTGCTGAATAGCATATATTCGGCATCTGGTATCTCAAATTTCGAGTTCGGATCTTCACGCAGATGTTTAGTTGACTGAGTAAGTCCATAAGTTATATTTTTTTGATTGTCCACCCTCACCTTTCTGTTGTCCCAGACTCGATCAATGACTTCTTGAATGAACGCTACATTAACTTCGTCATCTACAATACCAGGACCGAGAGATGCTGCACAGGTCCGGAAACATGGGATGAATGATCATCTGGTGCTGTTCATTAATATTGTGCCTAGGGATAAATGGCGTGTCTGGTAGGTTGTTATTATACGATGGTCTTCCTGTATTCTCATTCATACCGTCTCCCCCCAGCTAATAGTATGTGAGTTTTCTATGTTCACATTCAGTTAATTCTGATAGTTTACCATTGCAGGATTGAGCAGCCGTGGTCCGCTGAAGTATTCATCATACTGCAGCAAGTTCTTGTTGGGCAAGTTGAGCGGGGATGGCCCAGGATGAGGCTGGCCAAATTGGTGGGTACCACTTATTCGAGAGTGGCGCTCTTGACTAATGCCTTGTTGGCTAGGATACATGGGGGTACCGCTTGGGCGTCTCTGTGGACATTGGGACCCATTGGGGTGTAGAGAACGAGGGGAATAGCGAGCAAGAAGCCACGGGGCCCCGAAGCAAATAGTAAATGCTAGGAAGCATACAGACCACATGTATATTGTTCTTTGCAAAGTCTAATCAGATCTGTTTTGTATATGTATGCAGACAGAATTCAGATGTACACAACATGTTTTCAGATATGATACTGACGTCGGATTAGATACATAGATAACTAATCTACCTCCGCACAGCTTGTGTATTCAGTGTTGGATTAGAGTCTTCCCTGTGTACCTCTCGCTAGCCTAGCGCTTCGGGATTTGCGTTGTATGCGACATCTGTTTATATTCCGCATATATAGTCTATCCCTACACTAATCGGATCTGCCTAAAAACTCGTTTCCGCAGTGATTGCGGCACAAAGTAAGTGAACAAACGTGATTTCTCCTTGTTTGTTCAAATGTAAAAACAGGCAACATGGCGCGCCGCGCATCTACCTCAAAATATGACTCACAAGTGGTGATTTATCTCAACATCCGTATGTACATTTTGTATGAATTCACCATGACGGGTGACGGGTGACTCCACTCGAAAATGCAACTGCACGTCAAGATGTAAGACTCTGCGCTGTAAACAAATGTTCCTCCGTCTCATAACTTGAAACGTGACATCATCATAACTGACGTGTATCATTACGTATCGGCATCGATTCTCACTTACTGAAAGTTGAAATAATATCATATATATAGATTTTCGTGTCAAGATATGACTATCGACGTCATTATCGTACGTACTCATCCTTGTCTTTTACATACACAATCACTCCTCGTTGCACGCCTCAGACACGTTTCCCTTTGATTCTCCGTCTAAACCATCATATTAAAACCTCTCGTCGTCGAATATCGTTCTTTAGTCTTTTGAGCTAATACCAAGTTGTCATTTCTCGTTCCGTTCCCAGTCCGAGCCTCATCAGATCTTCACAGGTTATGAGCCCTGGCTTAGACTAGGGAACTTCACTCATTCATTCGTTTCGTACACTCTCATTTATCCCTTGGGGCTTTCAATAGCTACCAGAGGAACCTCGTCTCTCCATCAATCTTCGTCACCATCACTGATGTATTGTTGTGCAAACCGCCAACTCATCGTTTGACAGTCGTTTCCGTTATGGCATCGCCGATTCTCTGTCGCCATCGCTGACAGCTGTTTTCACCATGGCATTGCCAATTCTTCGTCATGGGTAATCCCTGACAGTGTTTCCATTATGGCATTGCCGATTCTCTGTCACCATCGCTGACAGTTGTCTTCATCATGGCATTGCCAATCCTTCGTCATGGGCCATCCTGACAGTCGTTTTCGCCAACTCTACGTCACTATTGCTGACAGTCCCAAAGCTTCAAGCCTCAAGCCATTCTTTATTATCACATTCATTTCACTTTGGTCTCATCGGCCTATTGAACGACTTCAGTGTCTTCCCACACAGCTAGCTTGGTCACAGCTGCCTGACCGCTTCGTTTCACACATCTTACTTTGAGCATTGATTCTGGATTAAACCACACTGTCTATGCGTCTTCCCGCGCATCGGATATCAGTCCCCTTATCATTGTTCACTCTCTGCACAAAACCACTATCTCTTTATCACTTACCCTTCCCAATCACACACCATCACCATCATTCTTTTCCTCGTTATCTGTTCATCTCCGAGTGGGAGCACTATTGGATATGGCATAGATGTCACAACTCACGAGTCCGAGTGATACGTCTTCCAGTGGGAACATATTTGTTTTCAGTCTTGCTAGGTCTGGTCACTGCCGCCAACCCATCTCTACTCAATCCACAATGCGCCATCCTCTCTCACTATTGACACCATCCTCAACAAACCTCATTCTGTTGCTATCGTCGACATCTATTTACCGTCATTGGCATCGGCACTATCTGCCACCTCTCGTCATCACTGTTGGCACTTGTTCTTCCGTGGTTCTTCATTCTTCCCTTATTTCCAAGTGGGAGTGCATCCAGAAACATGTCCGCTGTCATCATATCCACCATCTCTCATAATTCCTCCTCAATTTTCGCTTTCAGTATTATCCATACCCTCTGGCATTCATTTCGTCAGTGAAGGAAGGTTGCCTACTGAAATTCCCGCCTTCATATATCCTTCTACTACTATCATCGTCACCTTATTCGGCGTCCTTTTCTGAGTAGGAGCGTTGTAGAGAGAGATATGGTCACACGAGCATATAGTGATTTGCGTTTGAGTGGGAGTGTCAAGATATGACTATCGACGTCACTCTCGTACGTACTCATCCTTTTCTTTTACATACACAATCACTCTTGATACATGCTTCAGACACATTTTCCTTTGATTCTCCATCTTAATCAGCATATTAATACCTCTCACCGTTGAATATTGTTTAGTAGTCTTTTGACCCAATATGAAGTCTTCGTTCTTGTCCCTCATCCCTAGTCCGAGCCTCTTCAGATCTTGACATTTCGTTGAATCCTTAGTTTCATCATGCGATTGAAGATCTTCCAAGACTGGCAGTTGGAGTCCAAAATAGGCAAAGTGTTGAGAGAAGTGTTGCCATTGGTTGGTCTGAATTGAATGACGTCGCGTTATAACCGGTCGAAAACACTACAAGAAACCCTCTTTACTTTACTACGTCTCTCCCGCCAGTAACCAAAGATACTTTAGAGCGGCCAAAGGCAGGCTCTGTTGCCCCACCAACAGACAAGGCTGCCAAGGAGGCTGATATCTCCGGGAAAGTGAGTTTTTCATTGAAATAGTCGTAACGATATTTACTCAATCGTCCATCAACCAGATCAACTTCTATGGCATGATGGAAGCATTTTTCCAAGGGAGCATGCCAGACAACCATCAAATAGATGAGACACTGCAGTATTTGCTGAAGACATCATCATCGGATGAGAACAAGCTGTCTCCAGATGGACGAAAACTTATTCAAGATGCTTGTGAAATCATTGAAACAGCTCATGTCATAGTCGGCGAGAAAAATGCCGATAAACTTTTCCAGAATTTTATCTGGAATACTCGCGATATTCCTTTTGACAACTTGTCAAGAGAAATGTCGCGAGTGATCCAGGTAAAATTCTGGTTCGTCAGTATTTTTTTTTGCTGACTATGAGACGAGCTGTTTCAGTCATTGAACATAATGGACCCCAGCGCCCTACACTTCGATCATAATGAAGGCCACAAGAATAGTGCGTGTGCGTTTGTTACCTAATTGCAAAAGTACTCAACACAATGTTCTGCTAGCTGTTCGCCATCTGCGCACCATTCTTTCCCTTATCCTCACCAATTCCAAAGTTCGCAAGTTACCTTCGGATCTATCGGTCACTGGATGGAAAGGCACTGAACCCGACGCTCCATCTTCAAAAGCTCAGGGGAAAAGGAGGAAAATCGCGAACACAAGTTATTGGACAAGGAGTACTTCCCTGGGGATCGTCGCGATCAATTCATTTGTCATAGCAAGAAGTTCATAATTGAGTGCCAAAAGCATAACGACTACAAAGACGCCATCAGGTGGCTCCTCGGCGAAGTTGAGCAATATGCCTCCTACGGTCAAACTGCTACTGGTCACGGCAAAGAACGCAGAAATGCCATCACGCAGGTATGTGTTGTACCAGTATAAATGTTTCGACTCTAACTAATCCTTCTGAAGGATAGGGCACTTGATGCTGCCTGGTCTCAGCTTCGTACCCTGTTCGATCGTTTCACAAACCGCAGCGTGGATCATTTTTTGACGCTTCCAATGTTCCCATCGATGATGCTGGTTGCGGTGATCAGTTTAGTATGAATGATGTTTCTGACGCTTCCGATGTTCTCATCGATGATGCTGGTTGCCATGATCAGTTTAGTATGAATGATGTTATTGACGCTTCTGATGCTCTCATCGATGGTGCTCGTTGCGACGATGAGTTTAGGAACTGGTTGAATATGTACATTCGCAAGGTAAGTGCCATTTATGGACACGACACAACATGCTCATGGCGGTGTAGGTTTTATTCAAGGCGAGCTTCGTGCTGAAAAATGATTGCAACCTTGAGGGTAGTAAGATCCTCGAGTCAGGTCGTCATTTCTGGGACGAGAAGTACAAAGAACATTTTGACAACCTTTTCGTTGCCACTAGCAGATGGTTCGCGGCAATGGAAGAAGATCCCTTGAACAAACGTTTCGGCGAAGACTGGACTCGATTGACGCATGACCTACTATTTGATAGTGAAGGCAGTTTGGAGTTCAAGGCCGATCTCTGGGGTGATATCATAAATGTCATTTTGCCTACGATGATACAATAAGTACGTCAAAGTTCAACTGCTGGGGCAAGAGGCTAATAAGGTTGGCACTTGAGATCGGACGTTTGCCCATCCCGCGTGTCGAGTATACCGACGATGGATACGACATTGTCGTCAAGAATCTCAGTCTTGAAGGACGGAACCTGTTTCCCAACGTTATATCTACGGAGGGAGATAACTTTTTTTAAAACGGGACCCAGGCGTCACTCCAGTCCCAGATAAACGGCATCACAAGTTCACAATCACACTCGCACAGATCCAGGCGGACATGCGAAATGTTGCCTTCTATTATTGCAAGAAGACCGGCTTTAGGTTATCAGATTCGGGCATAGCCGACGCTATCATCGATGGACAAGGCATGGCAGTAACTATCCATCTCGTTCCTGCCGACAGAGATCACAGCTCCATCTTCAAAGTCAAGGATGTGCATATCAAGGTGCATTCGCTGAAGTTTAGTACTGACGGCTCTCAGCACGATACATTATATCAGGTTATCAGGTTCTTTCTGGTACCTATAGTGAAGAGCCATATGGAGAAGGTGGTTGCACAGGCAATCAGGACTGGTCTGGAATACCTGGACGGACAGCTTATCACCATTAGGGATCGCATGGAGGAGACAGAGACGAAGGAGGGACCGACTAGCCAAGAGGTATCTCAAAATGTGGGTGTTGACTGGTTTTCTGAGTTCTGCCGCTAACCATGTTCCAACACAAGGACGAATCTGCATCGATGAAAACGTCGGAGAGCAAGTATCGTTTCAAGGTTGTCTACAATAGCCGCGCTTTGGTTCAAGTAAGACATCCAGCCGGATGGGTCAATCGAACGACGGAACGCAAAAAGAAGGCGAAGGAGGAGAAGGGATAGAGCAGCGAAGCGTAAGTTAAAGTTTGTCTTTCGATTACCAAGCCACATACGCTGATTCTCGCATACACAGCTTCTCGATTCTACTTGAACACCGGAGTGGGGGGTTGACTAATATTCCTATGTTATACTTTTCCCTTCAAGTTGATGGAGTTCAAACACTATCAGTCGTAATTATATAACTTATACTTATATCATCTATGTAATGGCGTAGTTAATGCATTCTCTGGCCATATGTGTATTAGAAAAGTCTTGAAAAGTCACGCAGTTCGAAATATACATAAGCGAGGGACAATGAGGAACTTCGACGAGGCTCACATAGTTAAGGTAGCATTTCTTGCCTTGTGTGATGGTGGCATGTTTCGATGTAACGCTTTGGATAGATCCGTAATCTGACCTTTAGAGCGAGCCTTAGTATACGCACAAAGCTAGCCTCCAGCACCAATAACTTGGCCACCAGACGAGATGTACTTCGATTTTCTTCAAAAGATACTGTGAACTCCCCTATTAAATGCTCCCAGAGGCTCTCAAATTTACCCGCGTGAATCACCATGAATTTACAAGGCTGCTAATTTACCGTGAATTCGAACAATTGTACATGAATTTGGGTGAATTTAAGTGAATCTAGGTGAATTACTCCCAAAGATTCCAATCAAAAGGATCAGAATTACGCTCCTCTGAGCTATCCGGTGGTGACGCAGTTGTAGCTATGATGGAATCGATCACCTTGTCAGGTACTCCCTCAGCATCGTGTATTATGGAATAAAGTAATTCTCGTTCATTGAGAAGAGACTCCCTATGTCTGCTCCTTCGGATACGCTTGACACGCGCTTTGAAAGACGGCTCCAGAACGACATCGATTTGCAATCGTAGATAACGGAGAATGGGAGATCGACACATCGGAAGCAGGAGTTCAAGCACCAGATGGAACAGGTGAGACAGGTCGATCGGCGCTGTGACGGAGAATTTACTTGATCGCGTGGAGTCAAGATCTTTACTTGCTCTTCGTCTGCGAATTTTACGTGAGGCCCCCCCGAGGTCCCTTCATCGGAGACCTGGAGACCGTCTATATTGCTCACAAGAAGGAGGGTTTCTTTACGGACATGTTACGAGATCCATGCGTGAAAGGATTGATTTGGCACGATCCTTCACAAGGGGTATGGATACAACGCTTTTCACACCATAGATCAAGTGCGAGGCATCAAACACTGAGCCTCGTGAGAGTCTTACTATGTTCGAAGATAAAGGTAGCTCACATTGTCCGACGTCAGATCGAGACGTTATGACTAAGAGGTATGTGGCTGGCCGGAGAGTATTGAGTCTTGATTTCACCACGGGTGAGCAGATGATGAAGTCATGTTACCATTGAACAATGTTATTAAACCCACAATTCCATAGATGACTACACCCTCTTTCCAATCAACAATGACACGCGAACATATGACGTGGGGTAAGGCAGTTCCGCACGATGCGGACGCATGAGTAGACCAACCTCTGATGCGATCAACGCGATGTATTCGTGAGGATTGGGATGCGGGACTGGAGGAACGATATAATTCGGTTGCAGACCTGTCGTGGGTGCTGCTATACGGCCAACCATTGTCAGCTCGCTAGGAGCAGAAGTTTTGGCAAAGCTTGAAGTCGTCGTACTATTCTAAGATGACTTGGAGAACAGATGTTTCATGATTGCACAGGTAACGTCTTTTGTTGTGCACACCGTTGTTATACGGGGTTAAGTGAACTCGACTCCACCGTGGCACCGCGACCAAGTACTCGCTGTATCGACCCACCCTTCTAAATTTGAGTCGTTGCGTCGTAAAGGTGTTGTAGCCCAGCTAGCAACAGAAGTTGTGGCAATTGAAATCAGGCACCAAGAAAAGCACCTCGTGCGAATTTAAAGGTTGGAGACACGTGTTCGACTTTTACTACGGATACACATCTATACAATAAAGCATCACGCTGGCGCTGGCGCTTCAGGAGGGTTGGCTGAACTGCGTCCTTCCACACGCAGGTCATAACCGTAACCATGACCAGGTGAGCCAGCGACGTTTCCTGGACCTTCGTAGTGCAGCTTCGTGACATCGTAATTTCCTGAACACGAAAGTAAATCATAGTGAACACAGAGAAATGACCTGCAACGTACCGATAAACTTCCAGCCATCTTCTTTCACGTGATAGAGGTTGCAAGTATTACCGGAGAACGCATCCCGGTGTCCAGCGGCATAAATACTTCGTCGTCCTAATTCTTGAGCTTCCTCGTCCGTAAGGTCCCACCGATATCCCTGATCCAAGACACCATAGGCAAACGTGCTTCCCGAACCCACTGAGAACAAATCGCCTTTTAACCGCGTGCCATCAGAGTCAACGTAAAAAACTGCTGGACCCTTCAGCACATGAATCAGTTGTGGGTTATACATATGTTTACACTGGCACTGACGGTCTTGTCCCAGCCACAAATCATCGTACCCTAAAAGCTGTTAACGTACTTAGTGAGGGACATTGCACACAAAGACTGACCATGCTCAAACCCATGCCCTTATAACTATACACAAGGTTGCTCAAGTACTTGCTAGCTGCTGACACTGATATCCGTTCTCGGTTTCTGAGTTCATGCAATCGACAATGCATGCCAAGGTATGTTTCCCAGTACTGACAATCAGCTGAAGAGAATGCGTCAAAGCCAATAAATACAGAGGGTCGATTTCATACCAGCACCGCCAGCCATCGTACCCAACAAGTAAGGGTTGATCTCGATGACTTTCTTGACTGTTCCAGATGCTAAAGACTGTGTTAGAAAAGTAACGATGCTGCTTAATATATACATACCAACGTAGCTTCCAGCAGTAGCACGCGAGTCGACAGCAACAATGACGCCGCCTTGGAATCTAAATGCAAGTGTGGTTGTTCCATGCTGAATTTTAATTCTGCATGACGGGTCTGCGTGATCATCGGTGTGTAACCTTAAGAATGCGGCAGGCTGCGAAAGTTGCACGTAGTTTTTAACTCTGCTGAGGATAATAATGGTAGACCCACTTCTGGAACAGATGGAACGACGAAACCTGGCACTCCCTTTGCCAAGGTGCCGAAGCCAGCCTGAGAACCCCACATTGCATCAGAGAAATCATTGTCTTCCTCTGATTTAGAAAGACTTCTTGCGTTTGACTTCGAATAACGCTGTAAGATCGAGTTCATGGTAGTTGGATATATAATGGCGTAGCTGACGCGGCTTATGACCGTGACGCGTCCAGATTCCAGATGATGGATTGTGTGTACTTCTATTTGGCAAAGCCTTCTGAAAGCAATTTGTAGCCAAATTCATTTCCGACTATTGACACTACATAATTTGTACTCCCACTGTTCCAGCCAATTTCCAGCCGCCCCACACTGAGCAACAAGCTTTCACAAGTTGTATGACGTTCATGCACTGTTCGATCTAGTTCCCTTTCGATATCTCCACGAGTGCTCTTCGCAAGTCGTCCTTCAGGTCCTAAAGATGCGAACGTTCAACAAAAATAAAACCAGTAAACCACGCTGAGACTCACTGCTACTTCTTCTACACCGATACTTAGGCGTACGAGAAGAGGATTTTCCTTTGGATCCGCATTGATGCGCCGCTCTACCAAAGACTCAACACCACCGAGACTGGTTGCCGGCTGAGGTGCATCAGTCATTAACATATTCACTTTCTACTCGAGGAATTGTCTTACCACAAAGTACTCCAGTGAGTGCGGAAGTCTCACCGCGTACTCTTCTTTTGAAAGCTTTCATTCGAGTGAGGACAGAATCATGCGTTATGCGCGCGTTTACGCACCAAGATCGAGAAACAGGCATTGAATCCACCTTCCATTTGTACCGAAGGGTTAAACCCATTGGCATCAGTCTCCTGGAGGCTAGAGTGCCAAACTTTGGTGATCACTCCACCGGGAATACCATCGTACTCTTGACCCTCTGGAACAACGGCTCTGCTAAGCCATTGTGCGATTTCAGTGCCACTTGCCGACTGCCTCGGGATACGCAGATGCATCGTTCGAAGGGATCGTAATAAAAGCCAAGATTCTAGGGACCCCATCATATTTCCCATGTACACACGATCGTGCCAGAGCTAACAAAATGAGCCTCAGTTGGTTTGGGAATTCCACAATAAATACCTGTTCGCGTTCAGCCTCAGTCTTCACGATAATAATTCCACAGAGCAAATCGGAGTGGCCTCCAAAGTACTTCGTCCCTGTAACAGGTCAAGATCATGTCATTCTTGGGATGAAAATGACCATACCGCTGTGAAATACGCAGTCTGCCCCCCATTTGAATGGGTATTGAAGAGGCGGAGGACCGAAAGTCGAATCTATTAATAGCTTCCCTCCGACAGCATGAATCTTAGTGACGGCACATGAGCACCCCCGCTGATGATATGTACTTTTAAAACATACCTTGTCCGCATAATATTTGATGTTTCTGACAGGGATCCAGATCATCGTCTTTTTTTTCAAATCAAAACAGCTGAAAGACTTACCTGGATTCGCCAGTAGGGTTCAAGGGGCTCTCAAGCCAGCAAAGATCTCCCTCTTGAAATTTATCGTCTAGGCTAATGATCGGAGTATCAGCAAACCTCCCTTTGATGTAAGTGGATATGGCGCCGTGACAGCCCATGTATCCTCCGGAAATCGCGATGCGTTTGGGTTTGAAGTGGACAAGAGCCTGTAAACCCATAGGGTCACTACCACCTGCATGTCACATCAACATGTTACACCAACTTACAGAAAATGCAGCAGCCAATCCTGATGCATAGGTAATTGCATGTCCTTGCTACGCAAATAAGACATGCTGCAATCATTCTTGCTTTGAGACCTACATTAACTTTGCTCAATATCTGTTCCACTCTCGATGTGACATTTTGTGAATAGCGGGAATAGACATGTTTCTCGGGGTTCATCGCTCCGAGCCCCTCGGGGTCGTCATAAGGTACAGCTCTGAACGCTACACAGACGATGAACTACGGTCCTGGGAGGTAGCGGAGAACTCACTCGAGGTAACAGAGATAGAAGGAGCCACTTCACTTCCTGGTCCGTGATCACCATGAACGAGTTGCGTACCGTTGAGTTGGCATGTTGGACTTTGGGGACTCATGCTATCTACCTGGTAGTGGTGAGATATCTGTGAGCTACTTTCTAGTGATAAGACGATAACATATATATGAGTGTAGGAAAGTGACTCACTCTCAGACAGGTATTAGGTCAAGTGGCATTCTGACTGCCCGGCGGGCCGGAGGCTAGTGGTTATACGATCTCTCGTGGAGTTGAGGGATATGTTCCTTTATGACAGATATCTTGAGCTAATACTATGTAGTGATGCACACGAGAGTGCACTGCGCTACAATCACAATCTTCCCGGCAAGTTCTTTCGACCCCTGGCATAATCCGCCACACGATACATCAGCTCTACCCAATCCTGCACTCCATTCTTTCCGACGTCTCTCAACCACTCACCCGAATCCCCAGACCTCTCCAAATCTTCCCATCCCGACCTCAACTCCACTTTCAGATCGTATAGTTCTTTCTCCCACTCTGTGACTTTGATGAGTGGAGTCCCAGATCCCATACCCTGCGCAAACTGATACAATGCGTCTCGGTAATTCCACTGATCTTCCCTGTCGAATCGGAACCAGGCTTTGGCGATGTCTAGATGTGTTGAAGCGCCAGCACGTTTAATCTTGTCAGCACGAGCAATGATATCGACTGCTTCTGCGATAGGGTCTAGAGATGAAGGATCGGAAAACGCTTGCACGATCGCATGCGCTTGAGCCTCCATGAGTGGCAGAGGCGCGACCCTTATGATGAGGCCCATGAAAGCGATGGATGAGATAGGATATTGAGCTTGAAGCGGAAATAAATCCTTTGCAAGGGGAAACACGTGGTATGTTGAATTGAAAAGCTTGCCGGAAGGTAATGGAGGGAAATCTGGTGGTATGTTCTTGTCGATCATGGATGTTCCCTCCAAGAAAGGGAAATGCATCTGAAATCCTGTTGCCAGAATACAATGGTCGATATTATCTTCCGTCGTGCCATCGTCAAAAACTACTTGTCCGTTATCCCTGAGTTCGATAAGCCGACTTTTCCGGATAATCTTTCCTGCGTCGTTCGTCGTTGCAGCAGGGTCACTGACAGCATGAACAACAACCGAGGATACTGTGCACATCTCAGAAACGATGTCCTGACCGCTGGGTCCACCTCCAACAACAAGTATTTTGTCCCCCAGAAAATTAGGTTTTCTATACCATGCAGAGTGAGAGGCTCTACCATTCTTCATCCAGTCTGCCAACCCTGGCACTTCTGGTATGCGGGGTAAGTGATAATGTCCATTTGCGACAATCAAGTGGTCATATGCAAATTGTCCACCATCCGAAAGGGTTACTGTCCACTGTGTTGATTCCCAGCGTGCACCTAATACCTCGGTGTCGAACTTGATGAGGGACAGGAGATTGAAGTATGCAGCATACGACTCGAGATACGTTTGTACCACATGTGCTGACGGAAACAAAGGAGTCTCTGGCGGAAAGGAATAGCTAGTATATGCCATTATAGGATGAGGCAGATTCGTAGTTAATGAATCATAAAGAGGCGTTATGGGAGCACCGTAGGCGTCGACAATTGGCGGGGAAGGAAGCCTGGACGGGATAGTGCTCAGTAACTGTTCGTGTATTTTGGAGCAGTATGAACTCACCATATTCCTCCAACCTTTTTCCGGGTCTCATATGCGATGACCGACCATTTCCCTGACTTGAAGTAAGCGGACTCTGATATGACTTTCAGAGCAGCAAGACCTCCCGCTCCAGCTCCAATGATACATATCCGCTTCTCACACTGCGAATTATGTTGCAGCCAGTGTGGACCTTGAACAGGAACAATTAGGCACTAAACAAATTTGAGGCTATCGCAAAGTACTTGGCAGTATTTCCATGGACAGTGGCAGATACGGCAGTTGTAAAGAGAGCACAATCCGCAGTATCAGGATACTTATATGGGAGTGGGAGTGAAATATTCAAAAAGAACGCAGAAACTCACCGCACGGCTCGTCGTCTGCGACTTCATTCTAGTGACATAAACAAGGTGTTGCCAGTGAAGGCTGCGCTGTAGCATGACGTACGACCAGTGGGAGTATTAGGGTCAGTCAGTAGAGTCAACGGCAAATTTCACTTGCTTCAGCGATCAAAACCAATATCATTGAACGTATTGAACCCTAACATGATTTGTAAAACTGGCGAGAATGTGAATCACCACTGCCAACCTGGCACTAGTGTTATACAGCGTAGGCCGCGCCAGCACTGTCATCGTCCGTTTGTCTGAGTCCATCTCACACGTATAAATCTCAAGTGCCAAACTCTCGTCGTTATCTGCCACATCACGCGAATACAGCTCATGATACATGAACTCGTTGATGTGTCTGCTGGCTCAGCATAGACAGGAAGGAATGTGAGGCACTCTATTAGAGTTTGGTATTCAGTACTATTCGCCCTCGCTCGAATTCATTATCGTTCGATGTTCAGATGGTCCCGACTACGTATATATACCATAGACCATCCTCTCCTTGACATCTCCCGTCAGGTTGTAGATATCTCACATATTCGGGGGTTGCGGAGATCGTAACGCGTAGATGGTGGGGGATACAACATTCAAGAGCGTCGTTGAATTGACGGAGATCTTGAATTACCGGATCAAAAAACTTGCGAAGCTCCAACGTGCGTGATGTCTAGACTGGTCAAGCCGATGAGAAATATCACGATGAGTGACTCACTGTGGTTGAATGTTGGTCCACAGTCTGCATTGGTAGGATGACAAGGAGGTGCGCTTGGAATCAATCGATCGAGAGTCGGAGAAGCAGCGAGATGAGAAAAAAAAATGTACATGGCCCGTTTGACGGTCCGAAGTTTCGATTGTGGGAATAGGCTATGGAAGTTTTTCAGTGGCGGCGCTGATGTCAACGCCACACTCGGAGGTAAGGAGCACCAGCTAGCGCAAGTTTTAAGTGTAGACTACACGGTGGTGCCATATATCAGCGATCGGTGAATATAACTGAGTCCTGACAGAACATGTGGTTATCATAAATACTAGGGCCGCGCAGGCACCTTACTTGAATATTATGAGCTTGATGTTCCACCACCGGCCGGTATTTCAAGTTAATTGACAGTCGGTAGAGGTAGTAAAAATCGAAAGATGCTTGGAAACTCCGAACCGGCACCCTCTATTATTTTCTTCAGGTACTACTGCATTTGATTGACACACAACTTGAAAGCAACTTTCATATGACCTTGCCGCAAGCAAGGTGACATCATGATATGATGTTGATCGGTGAATACAATGTCTTGCGGGCCGTCGACTGCTATTGCAACGTTGAAACCGGTCATCTGAGTGACGGGACACGGGGTCCCGAGACCAGATAGCAATGTCCTACATGAAGTCTTACTCTCAATAGACAAGAATTGAATACAAAAAAAACGTCGAAGCTTTGAAGGCCGATTTCGAACCCACCGGTTTCACACCGGTCATCAGCTAATTGCCGATTCACCAGCGCGGTCAGACATGTTGTAGGTATAAGATATCTGCAGCCTCACATGCATGCGATAATTGAGACCACTCCATGACGGATGCGGCAGAAAGGGACCGGTGATTCCAAAGGAACAGAGCCCGACGACTTCTTGGACGTTGGAGCAAGAAATATCAACCGGGGGTACCCCTTGCGTGCTTGCTTTCAAGCCACACCATTGGCCATATGGAATGCGACACACACATTCATCTCTTCCAAGGCACCCCTTGCATGCGTTTGTAATTCATGTAGGTCTGTCATCTTTGTACCATCATGGTCAGCAAGGTCAGGGAGCAAAAGAGTCAGATCCGTAATGTGAACATTGCTAGTCAAGATTCGGATGTTTTCATTGCGAAGATAACTACAAACACAGTATTATTGCTTTATTTCGGTATATTCTCCCGGGCTTGCTGCCGGATTCTTCGCCTAAGGATGGTCAGCCGGTGTTTCAGATGAGTCCTGTAATGACTCACTCATAGGCAACCTTGTCGTTTCTTTGAGAGAGATAAACCGTGATATTCCCATACAATATGAACCGGTGAAAAAATACGTACTTGAACATGGTGTAAGCGTCGCTTTGCGCCGGATCGTTGACATTCGGATCATCCAAAAGATCTTGGATGCCTAGGAGAATCTGACGGCAGGAAAATCAGATTAATACCATGGACACTGATCCTCCACGAACTTGTTTTATGGTGATTGCTGGTTTCCATGACTTTTCTTCGTCAAGGATGGAAAGACAAACGGTTCCTGACGGGTAGACATTTGGATGAAAAAGAGGGGGCGTGAATTTACCTAAACGCCATACACTCATATTTAAGCGAATGTCAGGTTCGACTGTACGTACACTTCGGTGGTTTAGACGGATAATCTACACGGTACAATTAGTCAGTGGCGGCAATCCAGAAATACAAAGGGTGAATCACCTTCAGGGAAGGTCATGGTAAGCTTGAATAGACCACCTTCCCAAGGTGTCTGTGGGCGTAGTAGTGAGTAAGTGACGCGTATGTTGTAATTCAGACTTACACCAGCCTTTCCAGGAATACCCACTTCCCACTCCATGAGGTTCATAGAGCCATCCGCACCTTTCATTGGCTTTGCATAGAATCCCTAAAATATCGAGGGGAATATCGAACAAGCGGCGCAAGATAATGAGTCCAAATGAAAGCGCTCATTCAAACGCGTACAAGTGGGGGACTTACGAAGGGATGGTCCTTTCTCCATTGCTTGCGCTCCTCGGCAAGACGTGGTCTACAAATTCCAGACATGGTAGGCGAGATTTAGAGTATGGACAACCGTCAAGGGGACGATATTGTGATGAGTCACAATAAACAGTTTCCCAAGAGGAACCTTGGAAAAGAGCCAAGCTTGAAAGGATTCGGATGTGATCTGCTTAGTCATCTATATGAAACTAGTAATCGTGAACCTACATGTTCGGTTCCAGAACGAAGTTTGAATTCCACCACTCATGTGGCGATGGGGTAATGCTAACCCTTGCTCTAGGCAGAAAATAACGACCCTATGCATGCTGCGATGGCGCTTTTGATGGTCACCAATTTATCAAAGGTTGATGCAATCTTTGAAGATGCAAAACAGTCTAAGCCTGATTTTGTGGCTCGGAAACGGTCGGTCACGATAAAATGATGAAAGCTCAATTGACACGTGGAATCAAACATTGATGCTGTACAGAGACTGGGCGCGATCCACCCTTCGAATGTCCGACACCCGCAGAAGCGAATTTATTATTGGATGGTGTTCGCGCAGGCCGCAATCTACAAGGCACGTTGTTGGTGAGTTTTCAATAGTTAAGATAAACCATACTAACCAGTCTAAGATTTTTAAACTTACCACATGGCGTGTGACTCAGATTGAAGTCCAAAGTCGTGTCTATCAATGTGTTGACGATTCTCATGTTTCTCTACGCCACCGTGATGCATATAATGCGCTTACCGCATGGAAGATGCCACACCATTTCCCATTTCCGTAGGTGGAAGTTTCTAGCCTAGGCCTGGAGCGAGTCTCTGCTCTAACTCTGAAGAAGCGCAGGCGCAACGCCCATATGATGACAGTATTTAATCATTTTAATTTCATGAGTCAACATTGACAGCATAATGTAAGCGCCCTACAGTAGAGTTTGACGCCCACTTACCAAGAGTTCTCATTCCTCTTTCGATGTTGGTGGAGAACATTCCGACAATGATTGTGTGATCCCTCCGGGGATCATCCGAGAGATTACACTCAATCCGACGCGGGGCTCGCAGCAATCATCGCATTGTACAGTGATCGAAACAGTTACTGTAATGCCTTGTTGCGATGGCACAAAGCTGATCCTCGTCACAAGGGGTCACAAGATATATTCGCTAGTCAAAAAAGATGACTTACTGATTGAACTCCAACCCTTCGATGAACTCGGCAGTTAGCCGTGGACCTCGAGGTTCTGATATTCTCACACACGTCAAGCTCTTCAGGTTTCAGCACTCAGCCGCGAATGGCATTATTTGCAATGGGACTGGTACCTTAAACAACGATGCGGCATAGCCGATATGTTATGCTCTGCTAGATCTAGACGCTGAGGGGATGCTAGTCATGGATTGCCACCCACGTATGAAATGTGGCCGTTCGCGTCACAGGTGGTAGCACTCGCCGTGTTCGGGAACTGGTTCATGAAGGACGTTCTTGCTGTAGGAAAAGAGTCCTTGGGACCCGACGTGTTGGAGACTATGTCGCTTACTCGTAAGCAGCTACAAGAGCTTGCAAATATGTCTCATCCCAAAAGGAGGGTGCCTACTGCATCTAGGGGCGAGGTCCGCGGAACAACTACCCTCCTGGGCTTAGCCACGCACGTACGATAATCTTAAAGTAAAAATTCTCATTCGAGCCGAACGTACATCCTTGTTTGGCAGTAATATCTGCCACTATCACAACGGCGATTCAAATAGGTGGCAGGCGGCAGATCGAGTGGTGCTTAATAAGCGAGGTGCTGTTTAAGCTAAAGTTAACAAAGGACACGCGTTAAAGATAATCAGTACCATATAATCATGCAGCGCGTATTCCATGCTTTCTCT
Source organism: Suillus spraguei (assembly GCA_016800925.1). NCBI lineage: Eukaryota > Fungi > Basidiomycota > Agaricomycetes > Boletales > Suillaceae > Suillus > Suillus spraguei. The sequence goes on along the minus strand of JABCPU010000036.1, from coordinate 93,722 downwards.
CCAATACTTAAACATTTTCCGCCGTACTCAGATAGTACTAAACTCGTTCCTATAGTTTTCTTAAAAACGCCGTTTTTACCCTTGTTCGGTACTCTACCCTGTAGAGTGCCTTGAGTGATATTCGGAGCTCATCCTGTCCCCCGGCGGTCTACGGCCCTACGACACCCTTTTCAATGACGTCTCCAAAGCGACTTCACTTGCGTGAGTTGGCACTGCTGACCACATTTGGATTTTGCTGACGTCCTTCATGTCCAGACCTGATGAAGAGACCTAAACATGAAGATGTTCAAGGCTCCGAATCCCTACTAGCAGAAGTTCAGGACACTAAGCCAGTTAGATCGAGAGCCAGGAAAGGAGGGCTTTCCCTCTTACCCACCATTAGCTTGGATGTTCTTTTCGAAGTAAGCTCCACTTCCTGCGTAGTATACATCCAGCTCAGTCATTATCCATCGCAACAGATCTTCGGGTTTCTGAAACCGCTCGACCTCCTTAGTCTAGCCCGCACCTCTAAAGCGTTTCGGAACTTGCTCATGCGAAAATCGAACGCTTTTATTTGGAGAGCCTCGCGGTCACTTATCCCGAACCTCCCCGAATGTCCTACAGATCTGAGTGAGCCTCAGTATGCTTGCCTTGCGTTTGATCCACACTGTCACGTGGGTCATCTTCCATCATTTTCATAAAGGTATCCTCCCAACAAGAAATATACAGAACTGTGGTGGAGTCGGTTTCAACATCATCTGGCAGTTTCGAGTAAAGTATTGTGGGCCGTGTTTGAGAATCCATACAAAGTGCGAAATTCCCTTGCATATTCTGGCTCTAAATGAACATTATTTTTCAGTATGGAGCCAGCATATTCGAAACCTGTCATCGCTCAGCTCGGTCCAAACTTGAACGAACTTCTCCCAACATATATATTCCGTGACTTGCGTTTACGTATGAGTACCATCTGTCATGCATCGGTCCGGTTGAAATTGATAACGGATAGGGTTCACGGAGATGATCCAAACATCGCAGTACGAGGTTCTCAGTCTTCGGCTCAATGGCTTGAGTTGTGCCGAGCAAACGCTGGTGATCGAAGAAACAAAGAAGACCGTACGTGCTATTCGCGAGGTATGCCACATTTCACTCGAAATTTTCATAATTGTAAATGATGTGGCCTTGAAGCACGCTGATGCTTGCAAAGCATGGCTCTCTGGAGTTAACAGGGCCCGATCTGACGAGTTACACCAAATACGAGAGGGGCGAAAACGAGTGTAAGGTCAACTGTGAGCTAACATTTATGTTCGCTGACATCCGGTTCTAGCATCAAGGAGTGGTTAGAAACGGAAGGGTGGAAACCTGAAATCGACTATCATACTTGGTGGAAAATATCCAAACATCGTGCCATCAAAGATTCGCGGCCTCTTACTGCTCGAAGTTGGTGTAATGATTTTTTTTGAAGCTGTGTAAATAATTTGATCTCACACAGTTTGGAGCCGCGTTCGCCCAATCCTAACGGAATATATGTCAGAAATGCGAAGTATCCGCATGGAAGAAACGCTCTATAATTCTCGACGGAGGATTCTCCTCCAGGCATGGACCGATTTTCTGGGTGAACCTGCATCATTTCCGAACACTGACGTCGACGTATTACCTCATGTCGCTGACGTTGCGCGGTTCAAACATTTCGACGACATCATTAAATCACCTGCCCATGTTGTAGTAGAGCGTGATACCTTTTTGCCGGCTTTTGTTGCTCTTCCTAACCTGGTGAGGAACTGGCGGAGACAGGTCGATCAACAGCTCGCTACAATCATCACAAGTGGGTATCCAAAGGAATACGTGCCAGCTGGAGATATCCGCCAACTTGCAACCAGTGTCTTTGTCTGCAACGCATGCGAACAACTCTTTTTTTGGATTGATGCTGTTGCGCACAACTGCAACCTTGATTTTCCAAAGGGCTCAAGCAAAGAAAGGAGTGACTCTTTTAAGGAACAAGTAGCCCGCATCGCTCATTATTCACTCGGTTCCTCTCCATGGTCTCCGAAATTTAGGTCATCCACAGCACTCGCCATTCATGTCATTCGCAGTTGCTGTCAGGATCCTCGGACTGCTACGCTTGCACACATGGACAACACAAGTGCTCCGTTTTACTGCATTGCGTGCCATCCTGATGGCAAGACTGTCATGCATTGGAGAAAGGGTGTATGTTCTCCGTTGTTAATTTCGCTTTTGATATCTGAAGCCTTTGCAGCTCGAACACAACCATCTACATAACAATCGAGATCAAGCTTTTGAAGGCAACAAGTCACGACTGCAATCGCACCTCCTATCTGGGAGGCCACCGAGAACATATCGATGCCTTATATGTCGACGAAGTGTAGGTGCTGGTAGGCTTCTGCGAAATATGACTTGCCACATCGAGGAACAGTAAGTAACATATTGTCTCATATTCAGGTTGGTGGCGAACATTCATATCCATAGGCATGGCATAAGTATTTTGAATGTTCTCGAAGGGATCCATTATGTGAAAGAGATAGATTCTATCCCAGACCCTGTTACACTGTCATGGGAGACCTGGTCAGAGCAAAATCCATACTTGTGATGTATCCTATGCATTATTCCGTGTACCACAGGTGTTCAATATCATATATCCATGCTATGTAACAGTGACAATCTGACCCCTGCCATCTTTGAGTATGACCAATTCACACTCGATTTTGTCCCCGGTATCAAGACAGATGACCTCGGTAGAATCTATGGATGATGTCTTTATTTGGCGTTTCTCGAAGAACGAGCGGCCAAGCACGACATCAAAGTGCGGCTCTTCAGATAAGAAGACGGGGACAGAAACGGTCTTTGACTTTCCGGGTGGCAAGCGATTCAAACTTTGAGCTGCATTTGAGACGCCATTAGTTGTGTTATCAGCGAGATCTGTAGCTGTCTTCAAGGTGATCGGCCATTTGCCAAGGTTGACGAGGCCACTGTAGCCATAGTGCCCTGGTGCTGCGTCTCCTGGAATAAACCCATGCCTCAACGCAAACTTGCGTGAGATGTAGACATGGCGGTAACCGTTCTTTAAGAGCATGCGGACTAATACAGATCTTGAATTTCAGTGTGTATGTGACTAGACAAGCGCCTGCATACCATTGTCGACCGGGCCGATAGTGCCCAAAACAGTACGCACACCGTTTTCGCTATGAAATCGCTCAAAATCTCTTCTGTGCTTCGCAACCCCTGAGATCCCTTCGGCATCTGGTGGATTAGCCCTAGACATGCGAGACTTGGCGCTCCGCGCTGACCGAGGACGCGGAGACGTTACACGTGTGGAACTGAACAGGTAAAAAGATGGGTTGCAATACGCAGGTGGCTCCGGCAGTTGGGCTGCGGGATCGTGAACGTGCAGCGTCGGTGTTATATCGGATGTAGGCCGTTCGGATGAAGAGGGTGGTTTCTGCCTCCACACAAAAATGGTATAGTCGCTTTCTGTATGAGGCAATTTCAGCAAGGAAAAGGCAGGTGGATGCATAGGGATTACCATCATCCATATTCCACATGACGTCATTCCAAACGTACTTGATCCAACCAGGACCAACACGCTTTCCATGAAAGCCCGTATTCGATTTCTCGAAAGCTTATCATACAGTTGCTGTATAGTATCATCTTTGACTGATGGAAATATGATCAGCCTCGTCACGGTCATATTGTTGTTGAAACACTTACGAGAGTGGATGAGCGCGAAAGAAGATGTGGGTGTATGGACATTGAATACAGGAGAGACGGACATATCAAAATTAATCAATTAATAGGACTGGTTTGTATGGAAGGCGGGCGCCCTGCGCCAAGGATCCAGGTATGTGGTGGCGGTGGTGGTGGTGGTGGTGGTGGTGGTACAGGTACACCCTCCACATTTTCTCACGACTGTATATCTTCCGATTTCCGATGGCGTTGCTGTGAACTAGCGAACTGTCCGCTGAGCAGATAAAAATTCAGAGAGCTGTCCTGGGTACGAATATAATTAAATATCCAGTGTTCAACGTGTAGAGAGCATGCTAGTGTGAAGCAGGAAGGTTGCAGGCTCTCTTCGGCCGATTGTGACTCATGTGCCAAAACCATCTCGTTTTGGTCGAACACCTCTCTTCAATTGCACACAACAGCAAGTCTTCTCTCTTACTGGCCAGACGCCAGAAGGAAGACACTTATGTCTTTCCTACCACGTATTTTCAGACCGCCAGCGGCGAATTGTAGAGCATATTCTTCTTTTTTCTCATCTAAACCAGGTGGAGGCCGATACTTCAATTCCACTAAACCTCCCAAGCCTGTCGTTTCTTCTGGCAGAGCAAAGGTTGATAATGGAACTACTAGCGTTGCACCCAGCGATGGAACAAGCGGCAGCAGCTCTGGGAATGGGAATAGCAAGATGAAGGTCGGAGGTGCAGATGAAAATCCTTCGATTCCAGCCTCAAACGCAGTCGACACATCACGAAGTACACCTTCCTTGCCATTTACAACGCCTTCGGCGTTTTCAAGCCAATTCCATCACAAAGTTCATCCCACAATATCATCACAGGATTTCAATCTCCACCAATTTTTTTCATTGCACCGACCGCTTCTGCTCTTATCTCAGCCGCCATCCACCATCTTTGAGTCTGCGCCCCAAGACGCTTCTCTCTTTCACTCACCGGAAGAGATACCAAAGACTCAACTGCAGCCAGGGCAATTTCCTACCCTCGATGAGCCGCCAGAATCCTCGTTCGAGACTGATGCCGATGCCGCGAGGCAGCTTGGTCATGCATTGGTCATGAACCGTGTGGGTGGAATAGTGTCCTGGCAAAACACTTTGGCACAACTTGGTTTGGGTGGGGAAACTCCAGAAGATAGCGCGGTTAACGCGAAGGAGTCTGCACAAGAGTGGGTCACTATCTACGCTGATAGCACAAAGCGTAAGAAGCGAAAGAAGATGAAGAAGCACAAGTATGTTTCATATTTCAATGTGAAGGGATGATAGACTAACTGATCCCTCTTCTATTTAGGTTGAAGAAGCGCCGCAGGGTCAGCCATCTCTCTTCAGATCAAGCCCTTGCTAATATCTTGTCTTCACAGCTCACTCGCATGCAACGTCAGAATGCAAAGTAGATGACCTCCCGTGGACATTTGGACACCTGGCACGCTGTGATGTAGCCGTACTAATTTCTCAGATACATATTTTACATCCCTCGAGTTGCAGCCCTCAGCCAATCATCATTTTCAGATTCAATCATTGTGTTAGACGATTTCTGTTTTTTTTGTGTGGCTAAGGATGAATTCAATGGTTGTGTTTCCAAACCCGCACAGCGCCCCTTCTCTGACCCTCTCCTTCCCACTCAAATCCACCCTTCCATACCTCTTCATAACCCTGATCCTGGAATAAGTCCAACACGCCCTGCTCCCGTAGAAGCGTACCAAACAGTACTAGATATTGTGGCCACTCATGCCTCCAGCCTAAATCCCAAGATCCTGAATTTTGTTCCACCATCTGAAGTGTTTCCACGAATGTGACGTTTGGTACCGATGAAGCGAATGGCGAAGGAGGGTACGAAGTGTCCACACGCGATGGAAAATGCGTTCGCATATATTCTAAAGGCGCTTCGAAAAAGATATCTGTCTGGTCCTTATAGTCGCTAGGATATTGAAGACTGAGTGCAAAGTATCAAACCCGAGCGAAAATTATGACAATAATGACCATTTACCCCAACGGTGGCTCACACCCAAGGGCCCACATTCTCCCGGGTGCTGCGAGTTCGGGCCGGTGAAGGTAGGTCTGCCACGGGGTCGAATGACAAGGTGTCAAGAACCCCACAGATGTCAGGTTCTCAGGAGGCAAGCTCCGCAAATACGACATGACTTTAATTTGTCCTACGCAATGGAAGAACACGACGTATATTGAGGCTGGGATGGTCAATAAGAGAAGACACAGATCTCGAGTGCGAATTGGGAGTGGGAAGGTTTTGGCCACTGCATACTTTCTCTTTTCGCAGGGAACTTTAATCTCGGCTTTCGCACTGCGATGATACAGTTCCACTAGAGACCTTGACGCGAAGATGTGTAACATTGGTAGGAGTGGGTGGAGAAAACGCCATTCTTTATGTCCAACGAATGAGAATGCTGTCAATGTCCACAAGATGCAACCAAGCATGACCTTTAACTTTTTTTCGTTCTTCTTCACTGCGAGGAGCATACCATACAGTACGAATGGCAAGGATGTAGAACATAGAACCGGGAGGGCTTGAGACAGGTAATAATGCCAAGAGCTAGAGCCGTAGAACAAAGATACGGGCGACGCATTGACTCGCAGAAAATTCAACAAACTCAGGACTGGTCTCCCATAAAAGGCTGAATCGAGCGCAAAGACCGTAAGAGTAGTCATAGCTCTGCGAAAATCTTGAGTTTCCAATTGCTTCGTACAAATACACAAAATGCAACTAACCCAATGACACAACAATCGCGAATGAAGATGAATCCTTGACTTGGGCGGAGGCCGAACCGTAGAACAAGAAAACCAAACATGTAGACCCAGATGATAGCATTGGTGGGTCTGATTGCACACGCCAGCGCAGCAAACACAATGCACATGCGCATTCTAGTCCTATTTCTTACAAGTTAGATGTCTTGTCGCAATGATGGCCGGTTTGAGTGACTGACGACTGCACCTGCATGGACCGCGCATTGTCCCAAGGGTAGCAGCTTAGTGCAGCTGTCGTCAATGACGTCTCAAGGGAATTCGACATGGATCGTGAAAGTGACAACGCGTGAAATAGAGATGTGAGAGAAACGAAATACTACAGGAGGTCAATTTCAGTCACCAATTGCACTCAAATTCGAGAAATCGCACCGCAACTGGCACATACGAATCGTTGAGAACTTGTCTTGTAATTTCACGTATCCCTATATCTGTGATAGCAGCCAACAAACCATGCACAATGCGTGGGCCTGCTGTCTAACTCGTCGAATGAAGTTGAGGACTGGCAGAATGAATAGAAAGCTCACTAGTAGCTCAGGGTATCTTGCATCAAGGCCCAGCGTTTTAATAAGCCAAAAGGGAGGTATATTCAATGCAGGATAGATGATACTCCGAAGGGGTGCTGGACTAACCCACTCCCATGTGAGGTGGCCATATCCAAAGATGTAGTGGTGGGCGGGTTCCAACGCTTGGAAGTATTCATCTGGCTGGAAGAATCCTTGAGTGCTAAGAGCGATTACGACGCGAACGACCAACGCCAACGATGCCATAGTAGGCGCTGCCCAAGCGCTCACGAATGAACCGGGAGCGTTCTGCTAGCTGGGACCAGTTCGTCTGAGGCAAACCTGGCTGAAATGTCTGCTCGTGACCAACGGGGGTAAGTTTGTGCCTTGGACCCACCTTGGGCTTTGTTGTGATGTTTAAAGTTCAAACAATACGGCATGACGATCTCGCCGTTTGCACTCTCATATTTCACCGACACAAGCAACTAGAGCAGGACCTGCTTGGTCTGGTCTTAGCTTCTTCTGCAGCTGCTACCGCAGGTTACTCAGGCTCCGATGGTCTTCGTTGTAATACTACATACCATCCGCAACGACGCTATCATGCCAGAAGATGCATCCAAGTCCGTTCAGAAAACTTCTATGTACATCCAGCACCGGTATCATGTAGGACGATGGGAGCATATGTGTGGGGTTCCAACCAGTGAGTATGTACATTCGACTCATGTTACAGTTGAAGTACAACAGCACCGAATCCGGGTACAGTACCGTAGACATCGCGCTGAGTGACTTGGCACTTCATTAGCGTTATGCTGCATGTGTAGGTGCAAGGGGGGAATGTATACCAGTGGAGCGACGGATATTTTAGCTCAAGTCCCGCATCAAAATCAGAGCTGCAAGGGCCAAAATTGACGTTACGTGGTCATGTAAGACAGTTTACTCTCCGAGAAGGCACTGTTACTTAGTTTATGAATACTATCCAGCTTCAGCTTACCGAATCTCGAAAGCATGCTCTATCGGCCTTGGGGAAGATATTCTCGCGGTTAATGCAGAACAACAAAAACGCCCCCGCCGAAGCCACTTCCTGCATGTGCCACCTTCCGCATCCACAACTACATAACCAACACATCAGATTTTTAGATGCCTTCTTTAAGGTTCCCTCTCTCCAAGACATCAAGGCACTGTCAAATTTTGGCTGGGGAACGAATGAGTTTCGGTAAAGAACGCAAAAATCCGCTAACACTTATTCCAGCCAAATTGGACTGGATGGGAACATGACTCTTGACACGATTATACTGCCAACGGAGGTAGTATCGAGAATATACCCGGTTTTGTCCGTACTGGATGCATTAGTATCTCCGCAGGCACTGGCAAGTGAGAATACCAGATCTTTTGCTGTCTATAACTAAATTCATTGCGCAGGTGGTGACCTGACATGATTTATCGCCGAACGCACAGATGGCGAATTTATGTAGACCTTCTGACCTGTGGTAACGGACAATGGGGACAACTAGTAGACAGCCCATACTCGATCGTTCAAGGGAACCCTGTCTGCGCAAAGAACGTCAGCGATCTCCGGGGATGTTAGTATCTCACTATCACCGCCTTATATGCTCTCATAAGCCCCTCGTAGGTAACAAAGACAGCCGGACCATGTCTCCCACCGGTCATGTACCACTGACTTTGGGATCTCATGAGGGACCAGGTGGCTTAGGACGGGGCTGGTCGCCTGGGGAACAAATCACGACCATCAACTGGTACTAGTAAGAGAAACAGTCTTCTTGCACATACCACCTCGGGACGTTATGAAGGGTGTTGCGACCTTGCTCCAGCTGCTCACCACGAGGGGGAGACTCGGCCTGGGCCTAGCGCAAATGTAGAAAGTATTTTAAAATGCTACCGGGCGACACTTGGTGCGCCCTAAATACACTATCGAGATTCCTTTCTATAACCAGTTGCCTGGCAGAGTCGAAGGTCGTATTTGGTACAAAGCTTCCGATCTGGAAGAAGTCAGTCAAATGGGATGCCTTCAAGAGTATCCTAGTTATCCAAAACAGAATGTCTAGAAGCTCATTTTCCAAAACATGCACATGATACGTCCCAGACACGGTAATGATTTCTAGAGTACGTAAGGTACGGTCCCATGCTCGTGATCAATATCGCTGATCGCTGACCATATCTCGACAGCTAGCTTTCGCAGTTCATCGTTAACAGAACGGACCACAAGTTTGGATCGTTTGCACTTTGGGAAACTATGACAAGGTACAACACCTTGGTACAAAGTCATCTGTGGGCTGTGTGAGTGACGTACTAAATCTCTCATTCCTACAAACAGAGTCAGATTTCTTGATGCCGTATGTCAACCAGGAGGCAATAATAAACTCGCGCTGGGGAGCACATCTATTTTGATCAATCAATGGGCAGGCAAAAGGTGTTCAGATGATTGCCGGCTGTGAGTCTACATGCCTACAATCTGTTCGTACTTGGTTCAAATCGTACTGCCTTGTAGCCTTCTTGGGTTTTTCTTGAGAGTCATTCTCCACCTCCACCTTCTCAGCAACATTGAAATGGCTGCCAATCTACCCCCGACAGTCACTGGACAATTGTCCCGAAGAAGGTCCCGAATTTCGTCTTCAGCTGAAATTGTGGCGTAGGATCGTCTACGAAACCATGTACTCTAGAGCGTTATTGGAATAATTTAGCAAAGAAAACCTCAACGAGTTTCGTCCATGAGCTGATAAAATGGATGGTCTGGGAGAAGTCAACCTCCACTATTTTGAGAAAGACATAGGGAGATGTGTCGGCACCATAAGGATGAGGATTGCGTGCAAATGGGTTTCATTTTACATTCAGGGGCTAGCCTCCAACTTACATGTTTAGGGTCAAGATCTCATCACTTAACGCGACCCATCATGACTATCTCATATCCGCTATGTGTCTTCCTCGAGAGTCGCGAGCAAGGAAGACTATCTCCTGATCATTGTTTCTATCGCCTTGTCAAGGAGACTATTGAGAATGTCATACATTGCCCGACCATTTTACATTACATGGTGAGGGGCACTCTCGAAATCTCAGCGAAGTTGTAGAGAAGCAAAGGTCTTGGGAGATCACTCGATATCTGCAAAATACCTGCCCCACGGTTTCTGGCAGTGACTCCCCTGCAATGAATTCAACATTTGTTGATGTACGTGCATACCCGACCTGTCAAGGTGGTAAAGATCCAAAGAGCAGGAAGCTTGCCCGAAAACATGTTTATATCCAGGAACACTTGGTTGACGACTGGGTGAAAGCTTCAACCACTGACAACATTGGGAAGTACCATTCTTCTCATCAACCATTTTTGTAAGTATTTTCACCTTTAGATTGTTGTTTTGTTGCTAAATATGCCATTTTTGTAGGCTTCTTACTGTCTTCATGAAGCTTTGCTTGATACGTGGGCTCATCGCTGCGGTCAAACTTGCATTCACTTCACAGGACATTGATGTGAAGTATCAGGCTCATGATTCTCCATTCTCGCTGGCCAATTTCCTCTCGCAATGGAATGGCTGGCTTGAGTTTGAGGCTGGCAAGTCTATTCATCGCCGCGAGAGATTGCCATACCGCAAATTGCGCTCGATAGTGTTTTCAGACATTTCAGCATTGTCTTACGGTCACGTCCGGATATCATTATCAGAAAGTATGTGTGGAAATTTGCATAAAAGGTATTGACATGACTGTTGGACTATTTTAGCCAAACTTGAACTAATGGCTGCTGGAGATTGGACAGCCATTCCGTCAGTGTGTTCTATGCCCTACAATCCGTTTCAGCCATACTGCCTATGAATGTGGGATTCCCCACCAATTGAAGGTTTTTAACCTACAAAAATAGAGACGATGCCGTGGAAATCAGATGAATGCAGAACACTTACTAGCATTAGTGGATGGATTTACAGGGCGTCACAAACGGAAGAGTATTAATAGGGTTCGAGTTCTCCGAGTTATTGTATGTTCATATTGAATCGATCTCTCGTCACAAAGTTGCAGTCCATGCCAGTGTTTGATTCCGAGTCGATTACGTCGAGGTCCGGTTTTACCAAGAGGCGTACGATCAAAAAGTTACGAGGAACATCCTACCAGGTCATATCAGTCTTGGAGCTTGACTCCCAGTGAAAACCCGCCAGCGGATCAGATCTGAAATTTCTTACTTTTGATCTTGCACTGATAGGTGACCACATGAACGCAACGAATCATTGGCTTGATCGGTTCAAATTCCTTCGCGTGCCGTTGACTGAAATAGTTACCACAAAAATTGAAACAACATCCATCCTGGCTGTAGCTGTAGCCTGTGACAGGTGGACGAGCGTATGGGATTCGAGTAGGTCTGCGTCTGGCTATATATAAGAATCCGGTGTCTTGGCAATAGTCGAAAGGCGTGCAAGCCGCGTCGTCATCGTCAGGCTTAGAACTACGCAAAGCCTCGCAGTCCTTCAAGTTCGCGGCAGCCATATTATCTGTTATGATTCGGAGTAGCGCGTGTGACCAAAAAGGAAATCCCTTAGCCATTAGGCTGAGTCGACCACGGACGTTGCTTAGGGGGTGATTGAGTTTCGCTTCTCTTCCGATCTAACTTATCATGACTATTTCATACACACTGTGTGTCTTCCTAGAGAGTCGTTATCAAGGGCAATTACCTGCTGATAACCCGTTCTATCACCTTGTGAGGGAGACTATTCAAAATGCCATCCTTTACCTTCCTATCTTGCATCACATGGCGAGGAACACCCTGACGAAATTGCAGTGAAGCAAAGGGCTGAGGATATCATTCAATATCTGCAAAATACCTGCCCCACAGTTTCTGGCAGTGACTCTCCTGCGATGCGCTCAACATTTGTTGATGTGCGCACATATTCAGGCTGCCACGGTAGCAAAGGTCCAAAGGACACTCGGAAACACATTTATATTCAGAAACGTCTGATTGAAAATTGGATGAAAGAGTCTGCTAGCGCGACACTGTAAGCACGTTCATCTCTAGCCCACCGATTGCTGTTGCCAATCACATCATCTCTGCAGTCTTACTGTCTTCGTGCGGGTCTGCTTGATACGCGGACTTGTTGCCGTGATCAAGATTGCATTTGCTTCAGAGGAGATTAATGTGAGGCCTGAAGCTCGTGGTTCTCCACGGTCATTGGAGAATTTCCTCTCCCAATGGAATGGTTGGCTTGAGTTTGAGCCCAACTTCTCAGGCTTGCCAGTGTGCCGCAAGAAATTGCTATACCGCAAATTACGCGCTATAGTATTTTCAGATAGAGTTTCCACCTTCTCTTATGCCTATATATGGTCTTGTAGGTATCTGCATCCATTCGATTTCACAGAAGACTAATTCTTTCCGGATGTGCCTAGCTCCAGATCTTGAACGATTGGCTGCTGGAGATTGGACAGTTTTGGAGAAGCACCCATCTCCATACCCTTACAATGTGTTCTAACCGCATTCCCTACGAATGTGGGATTCTCCGATAGATCCCAAACCTCGAAAGATGATAGAGACATCTTGCGGTCCTAACCAGTTGAAAACGCAAGCGGGGACTGCAAGAAACCCTCTTTACTTTACTATGTCTATCCCGCCAGTAACAAAAGACATTTCAGAACACCGAAAGGCAGGTTCTGTTGCCGCACCAACGGACAAGGCTGCCAAGGAGGCTGATGTCTCCGGGAAAGTGAGTTTTTTATTGAAATAGTCGTAACGATATTTACTCAATCGTCCGTCAACCAGATCAACTTCTGTGGCACGATTGAAGCATTTTGCCAAGGGAGCATGCCAGACAATCATCAAATAGACGAGACACTGCAGTATTTGCTGAAGACATTACCATCGCATAAGAACGAGCTATCTCCAGACGGACGAAAACTTGCCCAGGATGCTTGCGAAATTATTGAAACTGCACGTCTCATAGTCACTGAGAAAAATGCCGATGAAATTTTGCAGAATTTTATCTGGAATACTCGCGATATTCCTTTTGACAATGCGAGGATGGACCCCGGCGCCTCACCCTTCAGTCGCACCAAAACTGATTAAGACGGCCAGACTGGTGCGTGTGCGCTCATTAGCTAATTGCAAAAGTACTCACTGTAATGTTTTGCCAGCAATTCGCCATCTGCGCACCATTCTTTTCCTGATCCTCACCAAGTCCGAAGTTCGTAAGTTACTTTCCGAGTTATCGGTCATTGGACGAGACATACTTGCTAAAGGAGGCACGGACGCGGTTGTTGAGCATCACCCCCGCACTGATGATGCCACAGTAACCACAGGGGATGGCTCGCAGAAACCTGCAAGAAGATCGTTGGAAGGGGACGTACTGCTCATAAGATCAAAGACAATGACATCTCAAGCTGGGTTTGTAGTTCTTTCTGATCCAGGTCATGTGCTCATTCGCTTCTCAAGGAATGTGGAAGGCGCTAGACCCGAAACTTCATCTTCAGAAACTGAAGGGAAAAAACGGGAGCGCTGCGATCAATTCATTTATCGTGGCAAGAAGTTCATAATCGAATGCCAAAAGCATAACGATTACAAAGACGCCATCAGGTGGCTCCTCGGCGAAGTTGAGCAATATGGCTCCTATGATCAAATTGTTACTGGTCACGGCAAAGAACGCAGCAGTGCCATCACGCAGGTATGTGGTGTACCAGTATAAATGTTTCGACTCCAACTAATCCTAATCCTCCTGAAGGATAGGGCACTTAATGCTGCCATGTTTGAGTTTCGTACCCTGCTCGAGCGTTTCGCGAACTGTGGCAGCATGAATGGTATTTTTGACGCTTCCAATGCTCTCATCGATGTTGCTCGTTGCGATGACGAGTTTAGGAACTGGTTTTATCATTTGAATACGTACATTCACAAGGTAAGTGCCACTTATGGACACGACACAACATGCTCATAATGTTCTAGGTTCTATTTGAAGCGGGCTTCGTGCTGGAAGATGATTGCAACCGTGAGGGTAACGAGATCCTCGAGTCAGGTCGTCGTTTCTGGGACCAGAAGTATAAAGAGCATTTCAACAACCTTTTCGATGCCATTGGCCAATGGTTTGCGGCGATGGGGGAAGATCCCTTGAACAAACGTTTCGGCGAAGACTGGACTCGATTGATGCGTGACCTACTATTTGATAGTGAAGGTAGTTTGAAGTTCAAGGTCGATCTCTGGAGCAATATAACCAACATCATTTTGCCTATGATAATGCAACAGGTACGTCAAAGTTCAACTGCTGGGGCAAGAGACTAATAAGGTTGGCACTTGAGGTTGAATCATTGCCCATCCCGCGTGTCGAGTATACCGACGACGCATTCGACATTGTGGTTGAGAACCTTACTCTTCAAGGATGGAACCTGTTACCCAATGCTATCACTATAGAGGGACGTAATTTTTTGAATTTTAACCTAGGTGTCGCCATTCCAAACAGTGAAGATTTCGATTTCACAATCACACTCGCACAGATCCAGGCGAACATGCGAGACGTTGCCTTCTATTTCCGCAAGAAGACTGGCTTTGAATTATGCGACTCGGGCATAGCCGACGTTATCCTCGATGGACGAGGCATGGCAGTGACTATTCACCTCGTTTCTGCCGACAGGGATCGCAACTCCGTCTTCAAAGTCAAGGATGTGCACGTCAATGGTGCATTCGCTGAAGTTTAGTATTCACGACTCTCGGTATGATACATTCTATAACGTTATGAGGTTCCTTCTGGCACCTGTAGTGAAGATCCATATTGAGAAGGTAGTTGCACAGGCAATCAGGACTGGTCTGGAATTTATCGACAGACAGCTTGTCACCGTGAGGGATCGCATGGGGGAGACAAAGACGAAGGAGGAATCGAGTACCCCAGAGGCATTTCATGATGTGGGTGTTGACTGGTTTTCTGAGTTCTGCCGCTAACCATATTCAAACACAAGGATGAATCTCCATCAATCAAAATGTCGAAGAGCAAGTCTCATTTCAAGGTTGTCCACAATAGGCGCGATTTGATGGTTCAAGTAGGACATCCAGCCGGATGGGTCAATCGAACGACCAAACACGAAAAGAAGGCGAAGGAGGGGAAGGAATGGAAAAGCGAAGCGTAAGTTAAAGTTTGTCTTTCGATTATCAAGCCATATACACTGATTCTCGCAGTTTCTCAATTGTACCCGACTCTACCGCCTCTTCCCTCTTGAATATTTGAATACCAGAGTAAGATGTTGATTACAGCTATTTTCGTATCGATAGACCAGAATCTGTAACACTGTAACTTACGGGTTTTTGGTTATCCCTCTTCGTGGGAGAAATTTGATTAACAACGCAAGTTTCGCTACAAAAGGCCCCGGCTCCAGTGCAGTAAATGACTTGTATGTCAATACAAGAATCAAGAGTATCTGGTTTCGCGAGAGTGTTGAATTCAGTATCACTATCATGAACCAACTGGAAGATGTGCCACCGAAGTTCTGATATCATACAACGAGCAGTGCAGGTAGCGGAGGATTGGCGGTGCTATGCCTATTGCCAAACTGTCCGTCATCGATGTGCTAATAAGTCGGAGTAAGCTTGGTTTCGGCAGCCCAAATGGAGTCTCACCAGTTGTTTGGCTTAAGGCACATCGTAAGAATTGAGCACGCCTTAACACTGATACAATTAATGCACCGAACTTCACGTAACTGCGAGACACTAAGTAATCAATGAAGCGCCTATAAACAGCGCAGACATCATTGAGGACAGTTGATGCACCGGATTTCCATTGCTTTTGAGACTTCCGATATTGCCTCCTGCTGCCCCATCATATTTGTCCAAGATCTGTGCGAATATCTCGGACGCGCCACTCATATGTAAAATTCGGGAGATGCCTGCGTGTAATGCAATAAAATGAGGGTTAGG
The DNA here is from genome assembly GCA_016800925.1 of Suillus spraguei. NCBI lineage: Eukaryota > Fungi > Basidiomycota > Agaricomycetes > Boletales > Suillaceae > Suillus > Suillus spraguei. The sequence goes on along the minus strand of JABCPU010000036.1, from coordinate 77,866 downwards.
TAATGGTAGGTCTCGTGTAGGGCTATCATGATTTCGGAAGGTGATGGTTTTACCGAGGAGATCGAGAGGGTGTATCCACGGCCCGCCCCCAACATCCTTGACTGTGTACTCGTTTTCTCGCTGAGGCGCTGATCAACATGAGGTATTACGAGGATGCAAGACTGCGGGCTTACCTCCGTCGGCTCGAGGTATACTTTGAGCTTGTCAAAAATATCATGGATATCATGTTGGAGCATCATGCCATTTGAAGGGTCGTCTACAATCCTTTCCATGTTTTGAATAGTTTCTTCAGACATTCCTGAGTAATGCCGAATGATATTCCACGTTGCAGCTGTGGTATGTGCCTGCAGAATCCAACTTGAGGGTTGATATTAATGATAACCTAGCAGAGACATCCTTACCCGGTCCATGGTGAAAGCCCCGACAGCCCGTTTTAGGATGTGCGCTGCTTGTAAGGTTACCCAACCCTGCTTGAAACCGGCGGGTTTGTGTGCTCCATCCCAGACACCTGAAATAACGCATCTATAACCGTCTCGTCGATTAACCTGTTGGAAGTTAACGCCAAAGCTGCGTTTTAACTAGTAAGACATACATCGGTCCTGAATCTGCTACTCCGTTCCGGACTGGCACTTACGAAGCTGCCATAGGTGTCATCAATAGTCGGCGTGACCTGACCAGAAACCAAGTCTGATGGTTGGTGGGCTCCGGCTGTGACTATCAACAAATAAATCATGTTAGTGTCCGTGGACATCTCGAAGTTCTGACTTACATGGCCATAACAGATACATGAACCAAGTCCTCGCGAGGTTGACTTGCTCGTGGATCTCATGACATGCGCAAATAGCACAGGCGGTATAACGCTCGGAGCTTTCGCCACCGGTCCTTTGAGCGTTCATCAACATTGCGTCCAGAACCTTGGATGCGTCCATGTCGTGCACACTTGGTGGAGTTGTGATCCATCTGTATTGACTCGTCGCTAGCTGCTCTATAATTTGTTGGGCCTGCCCCACGTAAGTCGCAGTGGATACGACAGCGTTTTGCATGGCCAAATACACATCCTCGTTGAAACTAATGACAGATTCAGGTTCGCTGATGGCCGCGCTCAAGTCGCTCAAGTCACTCGCGTTTCGTGAATGAGACATGTGAGAGAAATAATATTCGTAGTAAGATGTTGGGGTGGTTGTACAATATTAGTAGGTAGTCAGAGTGAACGATTATGGAGCGATTCTGCGTGTGATTATGAGATGATTCAAAATTTATAATTAATAATCGTTTGAAAATCGCTGCTTACTTTGAACAAGATTCTAGATTCTCCAACAATAAACAAAAGCGGCTACATGGTGTTTTACACTCTGGCTTACGTTCATGTTCCAGTGTGGAATACTAGTACAACAACCGGCAACCACCATCATTATGCACGGAAATCGTCGACATACATGCTGCGAAGCAGTAGTACGTTGTCAGTCCACACATGGCATGACATCGAAGGCCACAGCACAAGTGACAGGACACAGCCGCATCAAGCAGTCATCGAGTTCCTCGGCTCTCGCAACTCACAGGTTCAGTTGTTCGAAAACCGCTGGAAAATGATCTTCCTCGTCTACTTGCAGCACAGGACGTCGCAGTAAGTGAAGGCACAAAAGTATCTTGAATTTAACACCTAATTGTTACAGTACCTTATTTCATGTGTCGAGCGCACTCGTCATATATTTCTATCAGAACTACAAAGTGCTCTACGGAAGGCGAGGGATATTGAGGTGTCTCTTGTCACCATCGGATGAACACTACATAGTTGACCCACATAATGTATCGGAGTTCGCAGCTCAGAACCAGTCAAGTTTGTAAAGAAGACGCTGAACCTCACACTTGACTGGTTCTGAGTGGAAGTTTAGTGGGGTTCCATCCATCCTGACTGTAGGGATCTACGGTGTCCAATAGCATGCAAGCCGCGTCATAGTCGTACGTCATCGCTTTTAACATGGCATGCTTAGCCAAATTATTAGATACACATACGAATTATCACTCGAAAATGAGGCTATCAATAGGTATCGGTTGTATTGCCATTGTTGGGTGAGGTTGTAGCGATATCGCTGCGGTACTAGACAACACTCACCCACATGGAATATATTGCCAGAGGGAGGCTAGTGGGAACGATCGATGAAGGCGTTGGCGTAGGTGTTGTGCAAGGTCGGGGTGCAGAGATACGGTATTGAAACCTGGAAGTTGTTAGCACTCCTCACCAGCCGTAGTAAACGCAGGACTGATCCACGACTTCACAGCCTTTCCAGTATTTAACAGCTTCAACTACCAACATGCCGTTCCCGGATCCTATCGTTAGGAGGGTGTCGACGATATCTATCAAGGAAGGAAGGAAACGGGCACGTACGACGTTTCGTTCATAATTCCTGGGATAAGGGACATGGCAGCGACTGAAACGGTGACGCAGCCTACGCGAGGTAGAGTCAATGGACCTTGAGTGCGAAGGCAGCATCGGAAGGGAAGGGGTTGTCTTCGTTTCTGGTATTGGCTGTGATTATTACTAAAGATGAGTGATGTAGTGGTTGTGCGCAGTAGACGTACTTTAGCGCATAGAGCTGAAAGGGCTGGACTGCGTATGTGAGTGAGTCTAAATGGACGTCTATGCGAGGTAGACGCGATATAGATTTAGCCCTGTAAATGGACGTCACCATAAAAGGTGGAAGATGGACGGGAGGATGTAGCATATAGTCAGTTTGGGGTGATGCCGGACAAAACAGGTGTCCGAGGATGCGGCAATAGCATATGTCGTGATGGCATCAACTGCACCGGTACAAGATTGCGAATAGAAAATATATATGCGGTGAGGCTTGTTTTCAGTGTTTAAATGAGCATAATAGAAGTCTAGACGCACCAGCACCCTTTAACTGACTCCAAACGGGAGTGCAGCATGGAAACCAACATTGATGTAGTCCATGCTAAGGCGAATGGGATGAGACTGGGACATGACTGCATTGGCCGACCTACAAATTGGCATGAACACAGCTTACTCGTCTCCACTCCATAGAATCGGGGAACAGCCTAGTACAGGCACTCCTGGACCTATTACAAAAAATACGAATACATTTTCGATTATTTATTCTTTCAACCCCTTCTCAATTAGCTCCCAGGCCAGCCAGGACCAGCATTATGAATGCGACCATTTTTCAGAAGCTCCAAGACCTCCCGGACGGCCTCATCCTCGCTCCCGCTGTCCCCCTCCTCGCCGCCAACAAGACAGTTGTTTTCAACTTTTCCCAACCGGATAGCTTCTTGCAACGATTTTTGTCGAGAGGCCGGGATAACTGATGGACCAAGTGAAGTAGAGGTAGAGGTAGATTTGTCATATGCCATAGCCATCCGTTCAGCCTTGAAGCGTGACAAACTAGGTTTCGAGCGCTGTTGTGGGGCAATGTCCTATAGTCGACTTGTTGAAATTGCGGGGCTGAACAAGAAAAGAAACACTGACTCCTTGGTCCCATTCTTCGTCATCGTGTGTGTGCGAAGTCATTGCTCGGGCAGCCTCCGCACCAATGACATGACGCTTCTTATAATACTCCAGGGCCACCTCTCGGTGGTGCTGTGCGGAATCCCAATCAAGTTGCTCTTCGAGCGGGTCCTCATGTGATTCGTCGTCATCGTTACTGCTCGAAGTGTAAGACGTGTGTTGCATACTTAGTGATTCATCCGGCGACCTGGGATTAGCAAAAGTGACTGTCTTCAGTTTGGAAGATTCCGATTTCGAGGGCTCCCTTTCAACGACATATTTTAACTTTCGTTCCTCCTTCTGCTTACGTATATTCTCCGTCCGCTTCTCCCTTTCTTCTTCTTCGTCTCTTCCTAATTGTGATCGTTCCTCTTCTTCAAGCATGTCCAAAATGCGATCTCGTGTGCGGCGGCGCTGTTCCCTCTCCAAAGCAGATAGAGATGATTCTGGTATGAGATCTGGCTCATGAAAAGAAGCCGCTGGAGAATAAATATCACTGATATCCGCAACAGGTTCAGTGATGTCTATGATCGGGAGACCCTCGTCGTTTAGAAGCTTTGAATATAAATCAGGAACTCAATACGCATAGTGGACAAAGTTCGAAGACGCACTTCGCCCTTTTCATTCCGTCGCAAGTGTTCACCATCCATTGCGCCTCCAAGTATCTCGTCGATCTTATTAGCAAGATGTTTGAGTTGCGAAGGTGTTAGCTTTGAAGATGAACTCGTATCTGGTCCTTTGGGTGCCAGTGAATTGAACAGGGCCTGCAACGCTGAAAAGCTCTCCCTTCTGAACACATCAAAAGTTATTGAAGATGTAATTACCCTCAGTATGGCTGTCATTCATGTTCTTCGTGTGACCCGACATTTGGTCAGACCGATCAAGGAGGGTCAAGGGCTACTAAGTACATAGGACTGTAAGAGTCAGACAATTTACTGACATCTAGGTCATGTGACTTGCACTAGTATTTGCAGTGTGCACGACATCCTCAAGGCCTCATACTGGAATATTTTCATTTCCCCATTCATCATTAGCAGACATGGTCGTCGCACACGTAGAGCAGAACACGTCTGCCACTAAAAATCGCCGAAGTATGAGTAAGAAGAAAGCGCGCACGGCTGCCAATGCACACAAGCTGCGGCGACGAAGAGATGTCTTCTGGGGCTATCCCCCTGTGAACTCGAATCATACTGCCGAAGATGACGATTTGATGATCGACATTCACCCTACCCCTGCCCTAGAGGCCAGCTCGGCGCCCTCTTTTCCGGCTTTGCCTGCATCTGCGACACAATCCGTCCTGAAATCAGAGACAAGGCGAATTCCAATACCTCCGCATCGCATGACACCCATAAAAAAGGACTGGATAAATATTTTCAGTCCTCTCACCGAGATCCTTGGGCTACAAGTGCGAATGAATGTTCAGAGGCGGTGTTTAGAAATTAGAGTGCGCATTTGGCTGCCCTTTGAGATTTCATGCTTATCGCATCCCAGACATCAAAAGCTACCGCAGAGATCGGCGCTCTGCAGAAAGGAGCTGATTTTGTGAAAGCATATGCTCTTGGATTTGACGTTAACGTGAGTACTGATTGCTGATATCTTTATGCATCTCTGAGCTATTAATTTACAGGATGCGATCGCACTTTTACGAATGGACGATCTTTACCTCGACTCATTCGAGATTAAGGACGTAAAAACACTTCATGGCGATCATCTTAGCAGAGCAATCGGTCAGTATATAAGCACGTATCATATATTACTTTGCTTAAAAGCGTTTCAGGACGGATAGCGGGACAGGACGGCAAAACCAAGTTTACAATCGAGAACACTAGCCGGACTCGTATCGTGCTCGCCGACACGTAACTCTCTGTCTTTTTATTTCATCTGGACAGCATAATTGATGCCTTGGGCACACAGGAAAATTCACATCATGGGCTCCTTCCAAAACATCAAAATTGCGCGCGATGCAATTGTCTCTTTAATCTTGGGCTCGCCACCCGGAAAAGTTTATGCTGGACTGAGGACTGTCAGCAGTCGTATGAAGCAACGCGCCCTGTGACTTTTTGTCTGTAGAAACCTATTTATCTTTTTTGTTTTTCATGCTTCCCCAATTTCATCATAGGAAGTGTGATAAAAACGTGTACAAATCTATTGCTGGCAATACATGACAAGCTCAAGCGTCAGTCCGTGAGCAAAATAGACAACGGGAAGAGAGACCAACGGTCCAGTAACTGTGGAAGCCAGGATAGCATATAGATTACTCTGTGCTGTCGACATTCTTTCCTTTTTTCTTTCCTTTCGCCTTCTTCGATGCCTCATATTGGTCCGCCGCAGTCGTTTTCAATAAACTGTCAAGACACTTCAGCAATGCATATAAAAACGGGAGAAAAGCTAATGCACTTGTCCCAGGCACTGTGATCTACAGGGGGTCCGTTACCGTTCCCCACCATCACCTGAAATCCGACGCTAGGAACACCGTCCACAACAACGTATATCCAACCCGGTCCTGGTGGATACACGGCAGGTCTAGGAGGACCAGTAATCTGTAGCGAATGTCCATCACTGAAGAGTGAAGAGCTCAGATACACCAGACGGCTGTTCGCGTGGACGGCATGGGTCACAAAGCCAAGATCCATCAATGCAACTAAGTTTAGAATAGTGAGGTTGGCTGCCCGAACTGAGTGGTAGTAAACACACCTTTGATATTTCGAACTTTGTCTGTGGAAGGCGGAAAGTTGACATTCAGTGTGAGGTTTTGTCCATACAAAAGAACCTCAGGGGGCTTATGCACGAGTGGCCTGTTCTTTTTCATATATGGAGGACCAACCCACTCAACTCTATACTCCGTTCCATACTTCACCTCGCTCCGATCCAAATTCGGGTTGCTCCCAGCTACCATGATATCGCCATTGGGTGTCAGTGTCGCAACCGAGTGGTACATCCTCGGAATCGCACTACTTCTCATTCCCTCAGAGGAAAAGCGTCGCCCAGCTGTGGCGGTGGGATCATATAAAACTGGCGTAAGGACCGGATTGTCTGCGTTCGACTGCCCAACCTGATCGATAACGTTTCCATAGCCTGAGATTCCAGTTCTCGCGCCATTGACGATCAGAACCTCGCCAGTTGGGAGCAAAACTGCATCTGGCATGTGACGCGCTTCGGGCATCTGTTCGACCGTCCACCCTGCAGCAATTCCTTGGTCGGTAAGTCGCAGGCGAGAACACTGGGAAGATGCTAAATCTTGAGAAGATATCGTATAACCTGGTTTCTTGTCGTCAATCGTGGAACCTCCGCACAACAAGATTTCCGGAGTGTAACCATCTTCGGGGGACAAAGGGAGGAGGAGGCCAGCAGCTGCCATAGGATATGTAACTCGGCATTCGTTAGGGATTCGCGGAAGGTGTTGTTCTTGATTCGTCCGCCAGTCATATATTATAGCGTCTTGATTGGCGGCCATGAAGATCCTGTCGTCTGGAAGCGAGAATACGATAGGGAAAAGGTTGGCGTTGAGGGTCCGGACGAGGAACGGTAGATGTATTGGCAGGCCAATCGAGTTATGGATGGACTTTGGGGGCCAGTATTCGATAGTAGGGTTATTCACGGTCTCATTATTCATCCACCCGCCCTTCTTTGATCCACCAACAATCATGGCGCTTCCGTCCGAGATTCGAATAACTGTGTTATACCAGCGAGGGCTAGCCATGCGTATGCGCGAGTGGTTCTCGTAGATTTTGCAATGAGCGGCGGAGGCGGATGGACAAGGCTCGAAGATACGAACCGCCTGCAAACCATCGAGGTCTCCAAAGTCTGCTGCAGAGGTGTACCCGCCGACCACAGGATTACCCCCACGTTTATCAGGGTTCCGTTGCTCAGAAAAGTCCCGCCGGCACAAAAAGAGTTGGATTCGACCTCGAGGGTCTAACTGCATGCGTCCGGAGGTTGAACAAGGCAGCCCATGCTGGATGCCCCCAATCGACAAGGGATTATGTTCAACCTTATCGATGATAAGAGCGTGAGTATCGGAGATCACGGTAAGTTGCATGGCAGATACGCCGGTTACGCCCTTTTGTTCTAGTGTCCATTGAGTTTGTGAAGCGAAGGATTGGATCTGTCCTGGCTGGGTTGCTGCGTTTGACAGGTCAAGGGTCGGAGGAAGGGTTATAGGAAGGGTCGTACGACCTTCCGTGACAACAAAGGCATCGATGTCGATAACCGGGCTGTCAACTCGCCCCTTCCCGAGGTTTCTAACCACGATGGTGTGTTTCCCGTACGACAGGTTAAAAGTCCAGAAGATCCGTTGTTGTTTGCGCGACACGTTGTTCCAGGTATCGATCTCTTGCACTTTTTTCCCATCGATAAACACCGCGGCGATTCCATGACTCCTGTCCAGACCACCAAACCACTCGATACCAGTGCCCACGAACGTCATCCGCGCAGCAGCTCCTTTCTCGTCGGTCCAACGCAAGGTCGTCGCTACGTACATGCTATTAAAGGAATCAAACCAAGAACCAGTAAAGTGAATGAGCGGAGATGATGAATCGTAACTTTTTGCTCCTGGCGGGACGTAATAGGGTCGGAATGGACCTGGTGTGTCTGTTCCTGAAGGAGTCTGACCGTTCCATGCGGACTCCCTGCCCCAGGCGAATACCCAAAGCACCGGAAACGAAAGTAATGCAAGAATATTCATACAATAAGACAAAGGGGTGTGATTTAGTCAAGGTAAAGAATGTGAAGCGGTCAGCGGCGTCCTTGAGATGTCTGAGTGGTATGGTGCAACGCGACGCGACGCGCTCACGTGACATCTGAAAAAAATAATCCAAGTTATGTAGTGAACACTATCCTACGTCCTTGCCGGGGTTGCTACTTTAACAATCTATACTATGCATGATATGTCGTGTTGAAAATAATTGACCAACGTTAGGATAACTGTATGTTGTGCGATGAGGGCAAAAGTAGCAGTGAGAATGCAAAAGCATTCATGAAAGATCATTAATGTCCGCTCAATCCCCAAGAGTCCCACTTCGCTACAATCCTCCATTGTTATAGGCCCAAGGTTGCTTGACTTTGCCCTTTCCCTTCCCAATCATCTCTGGCTCGGACGCAGAGATGCCAAACCCTCGAAGCAGTTCACCCGCGGAAACAGGTGCCTCCCACACGCGTATCGTGTTATCGTCCGAACACGATGCAAACATGCGCTTATTGCGGGGGTTCCAGGCTACGGAATTCACACTTCCCGATCCGTGACCTTCCAATACCTCTAGAAGTGTACCCGTGTCGCGATGCCAAACGTAGACATTGCAATCTGGAAATGCTTTGTTAGTACAAACTAGCAGGGCGCTATGAACGGCGTTGTACCTTCACTCCCACTAATGACGAAGTCGCCGTCGATACCACCAAAGCAGCTACGGATGACATGGTGACCCTGTCGTTGCCCAGTGAACTTGCGTGCGAGCCTAAACTCTTCCAAGTCCCACAGATGGATCTCCTTTGATGGATGGTCAATTATATGATTGGGCTTGATACAAGAAAAAGGGTAATCACATCTGGAGCGTGATTTATTAACGCATACCGAGAATCCTCGGAAATCTTTACGCTAGTAAGCTCACCCTCCATGTGAACAGATCTGGGTGCAAAGATCGATGAACAAACATGCTGAAAAAAAACATGCTTGGAACATACAGCTCAACCTGTCCCGTCTTGAGATCGTAGATGATCATTCGATTCTCTGGCGAACGCGGCACTGCATTACCATTGCCATTAGATACAATGGGTGGCGATGCATCTCGGACGTTTGCACGAGCTAACGCGGGAGGAGGGTTGTATCCCATCCCAACAGCGACCAGGCGTTTCACGTCAGGAGTCACTGCGGCATCAGTGACACGTATTGCTATATCATTCCATGATTCTCGTGGTTCACCCTCCATATCCTGTTAAAGATGAGGCGAAGTGCGATAACATAATTTGCAATAAGCATACCCATAATATAATCTTGCGATCAAGGCTACCTGACATAAACCCTGAGCCGTCGGGTAGCCACACCAAGGCAGACACTGTCTCAGCATGATTCTCGAGTGTCTTCATCAGAGCTCCAGTCTACGGCTCATGAGTGTCGCAAAACAAGATATAAAGAATTTAAAGTTAACCTTTGTATTCCATAGCAAAATGAGGTGATCCGCAGACGTAGATAAGATAGAATCGTCTAGTGACCAGGCCAAACAGCCAAGAGGATATGGATGATCGCGCAAGATGAATTCTGCTATACAATCACGAGATGATGGCTCTGCCTCGAGCTGCGGGATAAAATTAGTATGGTAGACGTTGCGGTCAGCTCAACTAACCCCAATGCGCCAAATAATAGCAGTCTTGTCTTTACTTGCACTTGCAAGACGAACACCATCATGACTCCAGGCCACGTTCCACACCTCATCTGAATGGACTTCGAGGATAGTGGTTGTTATTCGAGGGAAGGATTCCTTGTCGCATGTATGGTCACTAAATAGTGAAACTGAAGATGGATCCACAGGTGAGTTGTGGTAGAGGCAGCGATATCGCTGGTATTCTCGTGACTGTGCGAGAAGGGTAGAAAAGCGACGTTGAGGAATCATGGTCGAAGAAGGTATATAATCTGCGAGGCAAGACGTCAATGGCTGGATAAAACATATAGGAGTACAAAGAGTTATTTCCATTGGCATCTCATACTGACGTTGTAGATCATCAAGAAGCTGTCGCCGTGAAGTTCCCGATGCTCCATCCCAAGATGCACGTCGACGCAGATCTTGTGGATCTGAACACATCATCAAGCTGAGGAGAATTATCACGAATGTACAATATGAAAATATGTCAAAAAGCGCACCTAGATAATGCGTGTAGTTCCCCCTGTTCTGACATGGTACTGTAAGGAGCTAGATCATTCCGCAGCACCTGCAGCGCAGCGGTGGTTTTCCGCGCCTCAAGTAATTCAAGATACTTCTGCTTTCCGATGAGGAACCGCGCGTCCTAAAATGGAACCGTCAGGGAATAAGGAACATGTCCGCTATACAGGAAGATATGCATACCAGGAGAGCGTCAGGATCAGTCACTCCAAGTTCAACGAGTAAAGGTTCTGCATCAGCCCAAGTACCGCGCAGAATATGTTGCCGAAATTCCGACACCACAGGTGCTTCTAACGAGTACCCTGACTCTGCTTCGAGAGTGGCAGCAGATTCTCTGAGGGGAACGTGATAAGGCAAGAGCATCCGAGCCAAAAAAAAAATCGCTTACATGTATCCGACGTCTCTAAGACTTTGGATAACTAATCTCACGAACTCTTCTCGATCCAGATATGGGTCGTCGTAGAGAGTGGTGCCTGGCAGTGACACTCGCGTGATTGACGAACTGTGCTTGGCTATGCCATTCCCCACTGTTGGAGATCCGTTGGAAGTGGTGCCATTCGACACTGGAGCAGAGTGCCCATTCTCCTTATTTATTCCATTGGAATGACTAGCCTTGTCCAGGGTGACGCAAGACGGGCCCGCCTCTGGCACAGAATCATATGAAGAAGATAAATTGGAATGATTATCAGGTTCAGGAATTCGCATGACGCTTAAAGGCGAGTTAGTGACGCGAAGGCTGTTGTTGGAAATCAGGGAGGTCGAAGTAGAGTCTAAAGTGTTTATGCTATCGATTCTTTGTCGTTTGCGAGGCCTTGAGACCTCAGTATCTGGATAAAGGAAAGAGTTGTCAGTAGGCATGATCTGGACGCTTCGACGGCCATACGAGTCGCACCTGTTGATATGGTAGACTGCACGTCACCTACAGATTCCTCGAGCTGTGACCGGTGTCTGGTAGCCGGTATGGAAGTGGTTGTATGGGCTTGCACAGCAACTGGCCTTGATTGTATGGTAGTAGAGTGTGTGTTACTCTCGACAGTTGCAGATTCCAGGCTTGGAGACGGCCCTAGGCGTGTAGGACAATTGTCCTCTGCAGTATTCAGCTGAGTAAGTGAATCAATGATGGCAAGTTGATGGTTCTGTGGCTAGCTATGTCATGCAGTACCAGAAGTGCAATTGCAAAACTAGAATATTTACGAGGATTTCTGGATGATTTGGCAGTAAGATGAACACTAAAGACAAAGCTTCAGCTAAGCTTGATGGGTTGAAGGGGACTTGGGAGCTGTCTAGTCAGTACAGTAAGTTCCCGAAATGGAAGTCCGCCCGTCGCGTGTCGAAGGTGCACCTTTTCACACGAACAATATTCTGGGCACAAGGCCTATATCCTGCAACGTTAATACGTTATTGCTATCAGCTGGTTCTTGCCTGTAGCCAGCCTTGCCAACATATTTGCTTGCTTGTTGGGGGAATGCGGTACCGGTATTGTTTTTTGACTTATCTTTAGCTCACGAATTACCATGAAACACGTTACAACGGTTACATTGCCGCGTATTACTATCAGCAAATGGAAGGGATCGGAGCTGGTACTTGATATGATACGGCCCTTACGGCGCGCCACTAGTCACTGGCCATCTACTGTAAAGATCTATAGTCATTCGGGAATGATTGGAGCTATTGTGCGTTTGCAATGAGGTACATGCCGCCGCGGCCCGCCATCTTTTGTTAGTTCATGTAATTCGGTGGCATGCTCAGTTAGACTGGAAGCCTGAGAGCGAATATTATTGCACACTTGAATATCGAGCAATGTATGATGATTCCCCTCGTTCTGATGTGACGACTACAGAATTGTGAAAGTCGATGCTAAATGGTACGATGAATGCTAGTTTTGAATGTGACGACGACCACAAATAAGTAATGAATGGTGATGTGAAGACGAAGAATGCGTGCTGTGATTTCCGTAAATTTTCTGCGACTACTAGAAGTTCTGCCGTATACTTTGATGAGGTAGATATGTTACGTATGGTCGATATAGAAGGGCAAGTAAAAAGCTGGTGCGTTTATTTTTTGTTTGAGTGCAATGTGACGAGAATATGCAGAAGCGATAGAGTTAAGTCGATCATGGGCAGAGCCGAAGTCGTTAACTCGGGTCATTGGTTTTGTCACGCCTGAGGTGCAAAAATATATCGGCGCGGCATGCATAACGAGAATTGAGTTCTGGGGCTTGCGGTTACAGAAGACCGGCATTGACACCGCGCTGGCGTTCTCGCACCCGCTCTCGCAGGCCGCTCCTGCCATTCCCATAACCCGGTGCATCACGGGAGCTTGGTCCGACAAGCTCGTCGCGCTTGAAGCGGCCCCTGCGTTCGTGCGTCTCATCATCGACGGAATTTACGAAGGGTGTCTCCTCAAATTGCTGCATCGAGGACATCACTTTTGGAAGCGGTGATGAGTTGCGTCGTACACTTGGACGACCCCGAGGCAACGGAGCACAAGTCCAATTAAAGACTTGCTCAACGCTGCTACGGCTGTCCTGACGATCGCGAGGGGCAGGAATCAGAGTCTGCTGGCGTGTTCGAGAACGAGAACGAGAGTTGGAGCGACTACTCATATCGGGTTCACGCCGCCGCCCGCGGGGCGTCGCTTCCACAACAGGTCGGATGCCAGATACAGCTAGCAATGAAGCTAATTTTGGTGTAGGGGGGGAAGCACGATTGATTGTGTTTCCTGAACTGGTGGAAAGTGGAGGCGAGCTGCGTCGGGGGGAGCTGACCTGCAGAAGAGAGAAATATGCAGGAAGACTCGCACGGTTGCGACTCTTTTTATACTTGGAGGTGACAGTGAGCTTGTCATGCTCTCGCTCCGAAGGTTTCTCGTGGAGGGGAACGTCGCTTATAGAATCAGCGTCATCTTCAGCAGAGGAATGAACTTGTCCAAAACCTGAGCTAGATGTAGAAGATGTTCGGCGGTGAAGAAGGGGGATGGTAGAGCGGTTGTTGGTAGCCGATGGTTGGCGAGTGTAGCTAAGTCCTGAGGGCTTACACGGATGTAAGAAGCCTGCGGACCGTGCGAAGCCGTCGCAGGATACACTTGATTCCAAACCATCTCCTTCGTAGACAGCTTCGTCGTCAATACCAACAGAAGTATAGCTTTCGTCTTCTGCATCGGTGAAGAGGGACCATGAAGCTGAAGATGTGGATGAAGAGGATACAGAGTATCGGCCTCGTTTCTGGAAATTACTGTTGAGCGCGGTTCCCAATGCAGACGGCATGAGGGCCGGAACTTCGCCACCGGGAGTAAAATCGATGTATGGAGACGAAAGGGTACTGCTGGCAGAAGAAATAGACGGAGAATTGTACATATCCGAATTTTCGCATTCATCACTGCAGTAAGCTCGACTATATTGAAATAGGAAGTGAGAAGCAGGTAGCTGGGTATGGGGAAAGCGCCTACCCGTCATCGCGGAGGTGTTTGGAGCAAGTTAGGCATATCTCCTCGAACATGAGGCTTAGTTGGGCAACAAAGGGTACCGAGTGGCAAAGAACTAAGCTTGATTTAAGGAGACGACAAGATTAGAGCACGCTGTTGTAGGTGTCGTTGGAGTGCAGTAATGGGACGTATGAGAAAAAATGGAAAGGAACAGCACGGGCTTAAATACGGGGGAGGCGGTACGAGGAATAGAATATTTGAGAAATAATAAATACGAATTAGATGACTCAATTCAGACAAGACCGGGTTGAGTCAAAGCGTGTGATCTCACCGGAGACCCAAGGAACCACGTCACATAGCGTCACATTCGCACATGTACATTTAAACATTTGTCAGCAACGTTCTTTACCCATTGTTCTTCAAATTTCACGGTTGCACGTTTGATTGCGCGACTTTGAGCTGTCATAAGTATCAGCTGACACCATCACTCGTGCTTTAGTTGAAATTTGGGGGGGGGGGTGTTATATCGCTAGCGGACAGCATGTTTACTACCTATACTGGAAACTGATGTGATGGGCCTGGCATATCACAGAACGCCAAGAGGTCCGTTTATTCGCCCTCAGAAGGGTCTGATTCACTGGTATATCCATCTCACTTAGTTCTGTCACGTAGACAGAATGTCTGTGAGTGACGATACCACGGGGTGAGATTCATCGATTCCTCGTTCGCACGTAATAAAGTTGGGGAGCTAGGATACCCTCACACAGCATGCAAGGTGCACTAGCCGCCGGTCGCACAGTCGCGACCTCAAGGGTGAGGACCTGACTAGTCAATACAAGTTACTGATTGGTTGCCGGTTCTTAGCTCTGGATTCCGGCTGGCCTCCGTAGGACCGTGTTAAAGATTCATCTCCGTTTCCACCCACCTTAGTCTGGAACCGTTTGGTCATCATAATATTGGATACATCGTGCGTCATAACCATCACGCGATATGCTAAGAGGAACTAGGCAGCACCCACACATCGTCAGTTTAATGTTCAGAACATGCAGCATGATCTTGGCATCGTGGGACATATCAAGCTCAGTTAACGCACCATTTTACTGTTATTAATAGTTGTTAATATTCTTTAAATTCTTTCCTCGACTTTTGTTTCCCCACATTTAGATCCGATTAGCTATGTAGTTAACGTTTGTGCGGGTCCCGTATCAACGTAAAGGATACAAAGTTTCAGTGGTTCTAACTTCCTTTGTTTGTTGCGGCACCTCTCCATATCTGAACGACGGGAAAGGTTCATCTCTTGATCCGACCAGAACAATGGCATCAGGGAATGGAGACCTGTCAGCCATGCATATTTGTGGGGAATACGCCATCAAGAGGAACACGTTCCGGCATTCTGAAAATCTTACAACATTCCATAATTGCTATCCAAATTGCAATTGCAACCAGAATTATCAACTATCGCCATTGCAAGGTAATATAGGAACCGCAGGTGGAACTTCGTCGTGGTTATCACTATTCTCACGCTCCTCCTTCCTATGGGACATCGATACGAAATTACTTTCCATTTCAGAAGGGACACCATTAGAGGTGTCGGCTTCTGAAAGTAGTGAGCGATTAGCGTCATCGGGAATGGGTGGGAGTACATCCTTCTCTGCCGTATCTACATCTCCGGAAGAAGATTCCACTTGTTTCAAGTCTGTCATCCCGCGGGCGCGAGAACTGCCTCCTAAGAGTGGCACCACAATATCATGGGTTGGGCTGTTACTTCGATGTCCTTCCGCGGTGGCAGCAACAGCACGCGCACGTGTCCCTTGAGGTGATGGCGGCGGCGGGCTAGGTGTCGAAGAAGAATTGACTGCAGGTAGTGGCTTGTCCGGCTTGACACTATTTTTCCGTGAAAGTAGTCCCTTGATACGTTCGTTGGGACTTGCTGTAGCTCGGATGTTATTAAATGTCGACTTCCGAGGTAAAGCCTTTTCCGCGACCACATTCTTCAGCATGTTGGTGGGCGTACCAACGTTCTTCAGAACAGAAAATTTCTCGTGAAGGTACTGTGCATCAGCGAGCATCCTGTCAAAAGCGTTACAAGGTGTAAAGTTGGAGCAATTATGTTAGTCACCTGTCTTTTGCTTCTTGACTTTGCAGGTCGATCTTGCTGTATTCTTCGGATAGGCGTTGATCGATCGCAGCGAACACCTGAGTCATCACATACTATGCAGCAGATCATGATTTGTAAGTAAACTCGGTTAGCATGTATAACATAAATATCACAAACCTCCACAACTGCTGCGGTCAGGTACCTCGAGAGCACCTTGTGAAGTGTCACAGTCTCCTTGACAAGAAGTTCCATGTAATCATTGACACTTTCTCCCTGCTTGGGCCGATCCCAATCAACATTCTATTTGCACTCGATTTAGTTTTCAAGGTCCCGGTCACAGGAGAGATTACGGCATGGGGCGTAAGACTTGCCTGTAAAGATTTGGCATGTGCACTAGTGCGATCGCCCATAATAGAAATCAATTTGGAATGAATTTCACTCTGATGCTCTTGGAAGTCCTACATTTAGGACACGAGTGAGATTCGGTGATGATGTGCGGCGGTTCCGGACGCACCCTCTTGAGTTTATCAAATTCGACTAGCATTACCGCCTGGGTTGGACTCAGGTGACGACGGAAGGTTTCTCGTACATATGGAATGAGTGCGATCATTATGGATAAGGACTGTGATGCGAGTGCTGAAAAGGACGTCAGTGGTTCCCAAGTGTCAGGGGGACGAACAATGCCTACCAAGGTGTTTTGCTGTGATGTTCTTCAGACCAGCTGACCGCATGGCTCCAGCGCCAAGAACAACTTGACAGGTCCTGGAGTTAAACGCCTTCAGAAATTCGATCACTCGACCCATCGTATCGATATTAAGCATGGGCAGATTGACGACAAGCTTAAGATAGTCGAATAACAAACCGAGAACAGCACCTGTGGCAGAAACACAGAAGTACCGTCCTTCTTCAATTCGAAGGTACTTGGATGACGGCGCGGATCCATTCAGATTGCTTGAAGGAGGTTGGGGTAGTGACGGATTTGGGGCCGAGGTCGAACTATCTGTCTCTCCTACGATAAGCTCAGGGGAGTCCCGGACTGCGGAATCTACCAAGACATCTGCCATGTGCTGCAGTGCTGCAGGCACTTCCGACATCGGATTCCAAAGCTCGTCTTCGACAAGTTTCGCAGATTGGCTAATTCGGGCCTGATGGAACGCTTGTAGGAAGTGCTTCGCCTAGGCGTAACATATTATTATCATATCTGATTGACTTAGATAAAGGGACGTACCTGACCAAGGACCACTCCCCTTAGCCCCATGATCATCCGCCGGCATATCACTTCGCATTGCACCACGAAGTCCCACGAAACGTTGTAAAAGGTAAGGAAGCCAGGTAGATCGAGTTGCGCATGCTGTTCGGAACGATATCCAATAACTATTGCAGCTAGCTTGTTCGAGAGGTCCGCAGTTGAAGATAGGATATCCAAGAGTTCTTCTTGGAGTAAGATGATATCTACTGATGGTTTCGGCGCTCTGTGAGATATGAACCAGGGGGTATAGAAGCATAATGAGCGATAAGGCGGAGCAGGAGAAACGAAAAGCCATACAGCAAACTTTGTAACACTTCTATTAGTATGCCATTTTGGGCCTGGATACCCTTGATGCCGTTCAGAAGACTCATATACAGCTGTGAGAGAAGTGATAGAAACTCCGCGTGCTCTTTGGAGCGAAGAAGATTTGCAAGTCCACTATAATGAGCATAGGATGATTGATAGTAGTACCAAGAAAGTCAACGCCCCGCTTACCTTGAGGCAGCCTTGATACCTTTGGACTCCTCTTCACCCATATTGAAAGATGGCAGATGCTAGAGAACTATCAATGATTGTGCACCATTGAAGTGCCCAGCACATACATGCTTCACGATACCTTGCATTTCACTTGTCACAACTTCTCTCCATGAAACTGTGGCTTCGCGAATCCCTTTGGTACGCAAAAGACCTTGAAGAACGGGCCGCAACCTATCCTTAAAGGAAAGATTCACGTTACCATTCTGCTCAGGTGGTCCATTCACTCGTTCTAGTAAGTCAAGCTTTAGCACACTAACGAGTTCCGTGGTAAGCGAGGACGCTATCTCCATCGTCAATGCACGAACGTGGGTAGGAAGAGAAGAGAATGCGGTTAAGGAGGACAGTGAGATTGATGGAGCCTTCCTAGTCCCTTCATTTTCCGCGGAAGGCGATTCCGGCATGGATGGAAGAGGGGACAAACGTCCGTTGGTAGGGACACGGACAAGTACCGTGCGAGCTTCCGAAATTGGAGGTTGCGCTTCAGTAGCTGCTGGATCCCAGAGTGCTTCTACGCCTTCAATGACTGACAATGCCTCGCCCCACTGTCCCGCTGCAACTAATCCTTTTGCAACACCAGTCATCTCCAGCACACCCCCGACCTCTTTTACGCCACTACAAACAGATTTGAGATTGAGTAGTTTGCATTCGGTCCTCACAATTTCCAGTCCTCGTTTGGCGCCTTTTTCATCGACCTCCTTGAGCAGTCCGCGGAGCTTCGATATCCGATCAAGACATTCTTCCGATTCGGTCTGCAGGTCTTGCAAGTTGGTTAATGCCGCAAAGAATGATGTGGACCGAAGAGAAATTTCTCGAACAAGATGCTGTTCAATGGTATCTGCGTGATGAGAGAGCTTCTCAAGAAGAGGGAGGGAATATGAGAGCGAGGAAGGGTCGGAGGAATCTTCATCTTCCTCCTGGCGTTCTATAACGGCATTGAATATCTGCGGGTCGCCAAGATTAAATTGAGCATCGAAGAACACCTGGGGGACGGAGCTAAGTGGTGTTATTAGCTTTCCTGCACGAGGCGTGCGTGACGTGAGCGAAGTATCTGTTGAACCACGAGGACTAAATGATGCATCCGGGTGTTCTTGATCATCTCGACCAAGTTGCATGTTTCGCTCGAACCTCTCCCACTCAGGCGCAATGGCTCGAAGATACGGAGCAAAATCCTTACGCTTCACGCGCGGTAAATTAGCCGGGGGCACAGCTGGGAGGGAGGAATGAGCTTTTGGAGGTGCCTGGAGTCTATGAGGGTTATTGAGAACCGTTGAAATTGCTGGAAACAATGAGCATCGTGCATCACACAATGGCAGCATAGCCTACCATTGAATCCTTGTGTTGAGCTACTCCATCCCTGAGGTAAAGCACCGAGAGAAATGTTGGCGGTTGATAGATTGGGCAGTTCAAGGCGAAAAGGTGTAGCGAAATAATCACCTCCACGACCTTCAGTAGTCTCTGAAACGCTCCCTGGACCTTGAACACGAGAGGATGTATCCCAGTTTAAGCGGAATGGATGTGCAACTTGTGGTATTTCTGGTAAAGCGGGTACTGGTGTGGCTGGCCTGGATGGACTTGACGCATAATCAGACATGTTCTACAGTTGCTTGTGTGCAAGTTCAGTACTCAAAAGCCACAGAACCCTAGACCCGTGAGGATGTGGCTCGAACACGAAGATAGAGGAGTAAAGCCAGCTCGGTGGGTCTAACAAATATGCCAGTTGTTTGCCAGCAAATGTCGTCGACGTGAAGTCGGTTGTGCAAGTTCGAGAGATCTCATAAGTTACTGCGCTGCCCGGTGCCTTGAACCTCGCGAGCGGTAAGATATATGTACCATAAAAGGATTTTTACCAACAAATATCCCAGCTTTGGCGGCAATCGTCCTATACGAGGTAATATTTCTTACAAAAATGCTCTTCAACGAATAAATCGCTAGCACTAATGTTTTTCGAGCATGGCATCGGTTTTCAGCCTTCCTGAACCGCTCCAGAGGTTCCTTAGCAAGTTCCCCTTGCACACTTACCCGCCAATTCCAGTAACTTCAATACGTCCTTTGCAAAAGCCTACACTATGGATTGCACCTCCTCGGACAACAGCAGTCGACCAAACCTCTATTTCCGATATTTTGAGCACAGACGTCGAGTGTCTGAAATGGCAGGCATACATCGCTTTGCGGGGGCTCACTAGTATCGCTGTACGGTGGGACATCTCTCCAGAAGGCGGAATCGATGGTCGTTTGCCTTGTCTACACACCCCAGCATTTGGGGATGCCAACAGTCACTGTTGGCACCACGTTCTATCCCTGGTTGGGTGGATGGACGAGTCGGCGGTGGGAATGATCCTTTCAATGGTTACGGTGATGAAACACTCAAAAACGAGAGTCACGCGTGGGTCGCCTTGCTCGAGGGAGTCGTACATGCTGCCTTGGTGGGACCATCCTGTCTTCATATTTGTAGACTACACCCTGATTGCTCTTGTCAGACTCTATCAGAACCTCCGCAACCTGCACTCTCTCAAATTTTCCGAACAGCTACTGCTAGAGGGAGGGCCTTAGCAGCCACTCTCAGCCCGCCACCTGCTCCTCTGACTGGCCTAAGTTCAATACTCCCATCGTATGGAACAAACATAACGCTCTCATCCATTCAAGGACAGTATGCCGAGGCTATCGCTTCACTCTCGGAACGGCTTGGAACTGACAGATGGTTCCTTGGCTCAGAGTAAGTCACTATAATATTCGCGAAGCTACCATGTATACTGACACGTTGCAGAAATCCCACTGCATTGGATGCACTTGCATTCGCATACCTGCACTCTCTTTTGTATAGCATAGATGGCACAAGAATCGAGGTCACTCGACGAGTGAACCTTATTGCCTGGGAACGGAGAGTACGGACACAAGTAGAAGCAGCGTTCACCGTGGCCTAGTGGTCTGGACGATTGTGGATTTAAGCATATATCTGTCACTACTGGCATCCAACCTCCGGAACAATAATATATCTAAAAGATGGTTATATTTTGGTCTTTCCGTTTACGACCTTGTGGTCATTGGGGTTTTCTTGAAACCTTTTTGCAACCGCAGCTATCATTTTAGTGAACCTGAGTTTATGAGCATACGTTAGCTCTTCAAGACAATGACGATGGATGTCTCACCAGAACCAGTTGAGCCCTTGGAGTAAGATATTGCCGCCTCCATAAATGATGAGGTATGGTGTCAAAACTTGTCCGTACACGCTATTCAAAGTCACGAAAAAGTCGTATGACTGCATTCAAAATATCAGTGTAAAGAACACCGGGTTCAAATAGACACCGACCATCATTGCGCCCCAGATGCAGCGTACACAAAAGAAGGTCGTGATGAGAACAATGCCATTGACAAGCTGAAGGGCACTGCCTGTTTTTCCTGTCTTGTCCAAGAACCTACCGGCGAAGCTCGTTTATATCATCATGAATGTATCTGATCACGACCTACCAATGGATGTTCAAGAACACAGTGCTCCTATGAAATAACATGAGCAAGAAACTAGACGTGGGCTATGATGTGTCGCTTACAGCTCCCAAAACAAGAAGCGTACTGCATAGTAAGGAACAAAGGGTGTCTAAATCGACGTGTTATAACCTTTCCATAAGCCTCTAATATGATCATATCACTCACAAATGAAAGGCCATATATCAGAAGGCAGGATATTCCTGGGGCTAAATCAGGAGCAAGCTCGGGAAGAAGCTCGTTAGACACGTACCATGGAAAACGAATCCAATGTCACTGAAATGGATGATCGATTCAAATGTGTCCCAGAGGAAATAACTGGAGTGAAGTCAAAAAAAGTGTATTGGCGTTCGCTCGAAGTGGACTCACCCCGTTGCGATAGCTATCACAAACCCTACATCTTCATGCCAACCAAAGGCGCGGTTTTCGTCGAGGCTCGAAAGATTGAAACAACGCCCGGCGAGGTATATGATTAAGATAGCGTGGACAAGTGATGCTACACGTATATCCCTGTAGCTGTGAGTTCTCACCTGCCCAAGAGGTGTAGCATAGTCAGTCTCACCAGTTGTTCCTCGCTCTCTTTCCTGCGTTCCCATATGACATAGGAAAGAGTATACCGCTCACTGCGGGTGAGAGGCTGTTGTGCACAGTAGTAAAGAACACAAAGGAAAGAAAGATAACATCGGCGAAGTCAGATATTCTGCCGATACCCAGTTTTTGTGCAACTGGTGCAGCAAACTCGCGAATTTGCAGGCGCACCTCTTGAATCATGGGTCGGAAGGGTGTACGTAACTGAAGGTGTGAATCAACCGTTTAAGAGGTGATCAAATTTCGTGGCCAGCAAAGCAGTTCAGTTCCCAAAACCCAGGCTATTATGCGAACAACAGAACGCGTTTCAGAGGTGGGCAGTAGTGCTGGCACAAGTGGATGCAGCAGGAGTTCACAAAGAGACACCTGTTGTTTATAACGAGACACAGAAACTATGATATAAAAACAAACCGTGTCACAGAACAAGACTCCTGGTAAGAACTCAAAAGCCATTTCAAATTGTTCACTAGGTCTTGGCCCAGAATAATATGTTAGTAAGTGGTTTTATTGTCAAGGGTCTCTTCCCTAACACATATGTCACATAGATGCACTTCCAGCCAAGACAAAAACTGATAAAAAACAAATAAAAGACTGAACTATGCAAAAAGTGAGAGAATGGAGCATGCAAAGAGTGACATGCTCGAAAAGGATAAAAGAGACCCTAGAGTAACTCGAAGCAGCAACCTACGATTTGCAGTTCCAACCAATATGTATACGACTGGAGTGTAAGAATGTGCAAGTCATGAAGCATCGTCCATCTGGTTTTGGAAAGCCACGATGACGAGTAGATGTAGGATATATGTAACGAGCGTGGGTGCTTTAAGTGTGCATAGGATGCGTGGAGGTCTCGAGCAGGAAAGGGTGATCGTAGTCTCCTCCGGTCTCTCCGTAGCCAGAAGATGAAAGGGGTATGTCACGGTATGGGTATAAGGAGTAACATATCACATCACAATACAGGAGCAGCCTGTTTGCGGCGGTGCGTATGGGTCCTCACCCTTTCCAACGGGTCCCCACACAGAAGGTACCTGAAGATACGTTGTATGAGCGTGAATCACATAGGCACACGAGATGAAATTGTGAAGCAGGTGAGGGCATTAGAAGCACAGGCAGTACAAACGCACCAGGTGGTCTTTTGTGGTCTTGCAGTAACGAATTAAACTGTGAGACGGAGGTAAGATCTTATGTGCTTGACTATGGTGGGAAGAAAACAAAACAGTACCTTGCGCTAGCTTCGCTCACTCTCATTCGCGGTCGCGCGAGATCCTCTCGCAGCCGTTGATTGTGCTCTGTGAGCCTGCGAAGCTTTAGCTCCGACATAGACTGCTTGTGTGGACGAGCGTTCATGGTGAAATAGTGCGGAAACGAGAAGAAAGAGGTTGGCAAAGCTGTGAAAATCTGAAAGAAGGGGATCTAGTATGCACTTTCGGCGACAGACAGTTTATAAGCGAAGAAATTAGTGGACTTGAGGTGAAAAACAACAAACTCGTCCACCAGGCTAAGGGAAGAGAAACGAATAACAATCAACAAGTGGGACATACCGTGTCGGAGTTCTAATCTATCAGTGCAATCAGCACTCTTACGGTTTCAAGCTATAACACTCATCATGGTACGATTTTCACCACCAAGCGATAGCAAATTAATGTCGAACACTCGAATGCGGTCCACGGTGTCGAAAGCGCTCAAGTCATGTCAGATGTCATCCACGTGCTCAGCCTTCAAGGACGTTACTGACAACAGGGCTACAATATCTAATATAGACAAACCACGCGTAATGGTCCATAATAGACTTGTTTCATCCTCCCTGAAGATTCGGAACTTGCATAAATGTACCTGCGAACCTTCTTACCAGTCTCCTACTAGGTCAGAAAACCCCCCCGGCTACACTGAACATCTCGAAGAAGACGAATTTATCGACGCGAAAGACGCTATTCAGGGACACCAGGATCATGAAGACGATCGAGACAGCTCCGCGGACTCTGACTGGGACGAGCATGCGACTTTAATTGCTCTCTTAGACGACGGGTACTTACAACCTTCAGGGATTACTTCGTCGCTCATCATCATCTCAGGGAGGAGGCTCCTGAATTCGCTGATACCGTGGCTACCGTTGATCGACTCTCACCAACATTCATTGCTCGTCGCCGAGAAGTAGTAGAAAGGTCCAGGGAGACTTTCGTTCTGGTGGTCACTCGAGTAGGAGAGGTTCACAAATTCCTTTCGGATGACAACAATCCGACCTTACTCCGTGGAGTTGCCCTATTTGACAAGAGCTCGAGAGCCTTCGAAGATGCTGCAAGGCGTGAACATGATCAAGTGGTTCGGACATTTGCCAGGGTGAAAGTTAGTTGGTGAAAGTTTCCTTTGTATCGTCCAATTCAGCGATAGCTTTCCAGGAAACGCTTGAGAAATTATATCTTCAGTCTCAAGATGCATGCGCTGGGAGTGACATGCTCCTCCATAGTTTTGAAGAGGTCCTCAATCAATATGGTATTTATCTCAGACTTGTTGAATTACGAGCCTAATCACAGAATGGTCCTTCCACGTAGTCCAACGACTGGGATGTTGTTCGAAATTGGTACTCGGGGATGTCGAGAAGCTCATATGCGGAATCGACCTGAAAACCAAGTCTATCATAGCTGAAGATCATGCAAGAGCCAAGGAGAAACTTTTACGAGGCATCCTGGACAGATACTGAGTACAAGTTACCTTCTATTGCATATCATGTACCTTGTCCGGACTTCCGTCATGTCACTTTACTGATTCTGTTCTCCATACAGCATGTTCTTGCCAGTGAATTCACCAAGGAATTCTCGTATTATTTGTATGACTTACGTTGTTATTTAGGTGCTAATCCTTCAGGTTGTCCTCCTATTACCGTTACTGGGTATAATTAATTGAGGTTCAAACCATCACTGAATTGCACTAAGAAGCTCTGGCGTGAGCCTTCCGTCGAGGAGCCGACGGATAAATTGAATGTACTTTTCCAGCATACGCTTCTTGATAGTTCTGCCCGGTCGCCGACTCGTCTATTCCAATGACCCCATGCGGCTCTGGCAGAAACTTGATTCGAGACTGAAGGCAGGTTAGGAGGGGACTTTTGCAAAAGAATTTTATGAACAAAATACAATTGTCCAAATTCGGATGTTATCATTTCAAACCGGGTAATTCAATTGTACCGTTGCAGACTTGTCTCCCCACCGTGATCACCACACTATTAGTATTACCATCGTCTAATCCTGTGGTATCTTACTTTCTTGACTCTATCTGATACGACACGCGACAAGTGCAATCATACGGCAGTTTATACGCTGGTAGGTACTTTGGTCCTCAACAACTGACCACACTCTCATATCTCACAGTTTCTTGCTAATCAGGGACTTTCACCACACACGAATACCAAAAGTATGAGCTCTCGAGGCGGAAGACAGTCAATGTCGGAGCTACGGTATCGTCGGCTGCTGGAGCACAACCAGCGCCTTCGAGAAGACTTGGCAAGGCCAAGAATCCGGGTTAGTGAAGCAGCTGCCAGGTGAGTGCTATTCGTTTGTCTTATTAAATATCAGGCTGACTTGTTCATAGTTTAATTCGTTATTGCAAGACAACGAAAGACCACCTCGTATGTTTTTCATTATGTAAGTTTTGTGTTGAACGTATGACGAATGAAATTCCCTCAGGTTCCGTCCGTGTGGGGTCCAGTCACCAAGGCAGACGACGTATACGGCCAACAAAAGGCTGGAGGCGGTTGTTGTTCGATACAATAGCATGGACGGTTTTGCGAATCTTCGTTCGCCCATTTGCCCGTCTATATGTTAGCGCCCAACACAGTTCTCGTTTATACCGCTGCATTACGATGTGGATTTCACTGCTCCACTGAATCCAGTAGTTTATTTTCATCTCCTACGTGTACCTATATTCAACCTTTCATTAACTCGCTGTAACAAACTCTACATTCTGCTTTCAATGTTCGATCCCTTTTTTTGGAACCAAGGTGGTTTCATATACATCATGTAAGGATGCTACATGTCTCCTACAACTTGGCTATGAATTGTCGGATGTCACTTTCATTCAGGGCTCCAACAAACTGGTCGACCTTCTGACCATCCTTGAATGCTATGACTGTCGGCAGTGCTCGCACCTGGTGTTGATGTCGGGAATGAGAGCTGCCTAAGTCCATGTCGAAGTGTGCGCACCTGATATTTTACTGCTAAATCGAACTCTGAGTCTGTATCCACTGTGACCAAGTCAAGCGAACGGCCACTACCGGTTTTCACTGTCTCGTCACTAGTCAATTTTTCAAGCAGAGGCGAGATCATCTTGCAAGGGTTGCACCACCTATGATACACGAATGTCAGCATATGTGTGAATGCCTTTACACCTGAAGCTACGCACTCTGCATAAAAGTCAACCAGGACAGCCTTGTCACTGGCAGACGGGTTGAGAGCAACTTTTTCAAAAGTCTATAGAATGTATATGCATGTAGCACTGTAGTTATATTTGACCAAGCTGGTGCTATGATACAGGTGCTTGCCTTTTCATCAGCGTTCAAGTAGTGTTCCTGGCACTTCAGGGATCCATGAAATTGACGCAGGCCCACTGCCGCAGACCGAAAACTGTGACCCGCCGTCCACGCAAAGCGCAACCGTGTGGAAGCTTTGAAAGTGGCAGATAACATCAAGGCAACGGAACGTCACGGTATTATACAAGGACATTATTGAAACTAATCGGAATCTGGTCCCACATTCTCACGGCGTTTCCTAGCTGTTTGCGTTGGTCCGATAAGTCCATAGCGCGTTGTCAACAGGCCAATCATACATCGCCCAGTGTATACTTGCGAAGTTCCAGCGGAATCGGCGGCCCATGATGCATGATAATTGATCGGCACAAAAAGTATTTAGGAATGCTTATTTTAATGTATATACATATAATAATTAAATAAGTAAATAAAATTAATTCAAAGATAACAACTTGATATTAATCTGCTCAACTTTGCATATCCCTACCATGCCGGTCCGCTCACTCCCTCCCCCAACCAAAAGGCGCAAGACAACTGTTGAATCCACTTCAGTCAAGTCTCTAGAAGCTCAACTGACATCCGCTGTCACAGAAAATGGCTCTCTTAATCCACTCGCCGACCTGCTCATGTTGGCATATGCTTCATCAGACGCGAGGGAAATGTCCAAAGCTGTCTATAGCGTTTATCGCGTATTTGTCTTGATAATATCTCGTGGGATGCTAGTTCACGGTGGTGATGATGCTGCCAAGCTTGTCCGTAAGTGGATATGGGAGAAGTTGGATTCGTACGTCGAATTGCTCGTTGGCTTATTGCAAGATGAAGAGCCTGCGCTGAGGGTATGTGCCACATTGTTGGTTGCACGTTGTATCCTCACATCGGTACCAGAAATCTTCGCTGGAAATACTTTTTTCACTTTTGAAACATCTTTCAACTTCACTCACCAAGTCTTCCTCGGCCACACAACCGCAATTTCACCTTGCGCACTTCAAACACATAGTACACGGGCTTCTACTGTGTCCTCCGTCCCCTCGGTCGAATGTGAGCAGTAAGCATAATTCAAAGACGATGCTGGATGTGAGAGAGAACTTCGTGGAGGCGTGGTTCGGCGTCTACGATGATATTCGATGGTGTTTTTTACGAGAAGCAACGTGAGGCTCAATGCAAAATTCATATGCAGTGCTTAACTCTGTCTTTAGAACTGTGCTCTCGAAATATTCATCTATAGAGTACCCTCACCTGCTCGACAATCTACTCTCCATTATGGAAAAGTTGTCAACATTTCCAACGGACCCATCAGAGCTTAACTCGTGGTGGGTAGAAGAGCTCGGTGCAAAACCCCAAAAACACAAAAGTACCAAGGGAGATGCTGAGGAAGGCGACGTCGCAGAGTCGGTGGATGAAAATGACGAGGATGACTGGCGCAAATTTTTCGATGAGGATTCCAATACGAAAGATACGAAAAAACATGGTGTCAAGGCCCGGGCTTACACTCTGACATTCCACCAGTCTCTTTACTCCCTCCAAGCTCATCGTGCTGTATTCACGCAAACGTGGCTAAACTTCCTGCCTCATCTATCAACTATCTCTACATCTTCCAAACGAGCCTTGACAACAAGAGCATTGAATATAATGCATCGTGGTGTCTTGCCACATCTCACTAGGCCCGTGCTTGTCATGGACTGGATAAGTGCATGCGTGGATCTTGGTGAGGGAATATTCTAGGTATCAACCATGACATATTGAAAATTTCTGCTAGGAGAAACCGTTGGACTGCTGGCACTTAACGCTTTATTCACCCTAATGCAAGAATATAATCTGTAAGTGCAAATCTTCAAATGCCACACTTGATGCCTCACCAAGTCCGTGTTGTAGAGATTACCCTTCATTTTTCACTCGATTATACGCATTTCTCCATCGTGATGTTCTACACTTGAAGCATCGTGCTCGGTTTTTCCGTTTAACCGAACTATTTTTGAGTTCTACGTGAGATTCATCTCTACAATTTCTGCTTGCTGTTACTGATACAGCCCAGGCATTTGCCTGCAACTTTATTGGCATCGTTCGTCAAGAGGTTGTCCAGACTATCATTGAATGCTCCTCCAGCGGCTATCATCATGGTTATTCCTTTCACATACAACATTCTCAAGCGACATCCAGCCCTCATGGTAATGATACACAATAATTCTGGCACCGACGCTGGTATGCATTGAACTCCTTGGCCACCATTTAACTAATTACGAGGTCAGACCCGTTCATTGCCAATGAGCCAAATCCCAACTCTACCCACGCACTCGACTCTTCGTTATGGGAGCTTCACTCTCATGTCCATCACTATGATTCTGCAGTGTCCACCATGGCACGTATTTTTTCGGAGGCTTTTACCAAGCCTAGTTATTCAATGGAGGATTTCCTCGATCACACGTACGGAACGGTAAGAGAATTTCCTTGATACTCTTGTGCACGCGCTTACTGTAATATACTGCAGCTAATTGAAACTGAGGTTAGACGTAAAATAAAAAAGGAACCTGCGTTAGCTATGGAACTGAGGAAAGATCTATTTCCAATGGGAGATACAGCGAATACGGACGACTGTTCGGCTGGTAGAGATGCGGTCAACCAACTGTGGGTATTTGGATAAATAACATACTGCGGTAGAGTAGCGGCGCCGACCATCACACCCATAAGTAATTATCCTCAAGCGGAATGATGTGTAAATAGGATCAAATATACCGTTATTGATTCCGTCTGACATTGAGCCTGGGCCAAGGTCGAGTGGTATCCACTTTCGCCAGCTGCAGATGGATTCGATTAGAGTCACAAAGGTGGGTTGGAGGCCGCGCGCGCGATTGATATGCTCAATAGTGCATGTGTAGGTGGAAAAGGTGCTATGTGGCAAGTCCGGCGGGGCTCATTATGGATCACTCCACCTCACTGCCCATCACCTTATTTTTCGGTATGAGGAGTCTGAGAAAGAGGAGTTGTGGGCGAGTTTTACATTCCGGTTTACGGCGTGCTGCACTCGATAACTTGCACTGCAGGTACCTTACCCACTGATATCTCTTGTATTGAAGCTCCCGCAAACCTTGCATGGGCAGAGCCCGTTAACGTTTCACACTCGCATGTTTGAAACATTTTCGCTGTCCTTCGAGAAGGAACGGGACGCTATAGATGTATTCGAAAGTGTCAAAGAGCTAACCGTGTGCAGTGAGCATTCAATCCGTCGATTTAAGTCGCATCGATCGTTAACATTTATTAGCCTCTGTCAACCAGCTATATGCGTTCTTCTACACCCCTAACCCGCCCTTTAATACTACAGGTGGATGGTCCCTTTACTCTCCAAGAGAAGAATTCGGCCGTATGGGCGTTGGAACTCGTACAAAAGCTTGGCGTTTCACTGACATCAACAAGGACTACGCGGTAAGTATTGGGCGTTCCTGTTGAATCATCCAGCGTCTGAATATCAATTCAAAGTTCTCACCTACCTACCCGTCACGGCTGGTAGTCCCGTCCCGCATCAGCGACTCGGTGTTGCGATACGCTTCTAAATACCGCAGCAAATGTCGGATACCTGCGCTGACCTACTTGCACTGGGCAAACTTTGTTAGTATTAGGGCACCTGAGGCAAAGCACATTGTTCAATTTAGCTTATTCAGGGTAGCATCACAAGATCAAGCCAGCCGATGGTGGGCATCAAGCAGAACCGCTCACTTCAAGATGAGAAGCTGGTTGAAGCTGTGTTTCAGTCTCATCATTTCTCGGAATTACGCCCATCTGGACCGGTTTACGGTGCCACTAGCACAAATTTGATAGTTGACGCACGGCCGACTGCCAATGCCGTAGCTAACACAGCCAAAGGCGCAGGCACAGAAAACATGGACAACTATAAGGACGCCAAGAAGGTGTATTTGGGCATAGACCACATACATACCATGCGCGAGGCCCTTGTCAAGGTGGTAGATGTATTGCGCGAGGCGGACAACGTTGCTGCAAGTGTTACCGGCAGCCTGCCTGGGGAAGCACAACAACTTGTGGTAGTCGACCGACAGGCGCTACGTCGTTCTGGATGGCTCAGACACATATCGAATATAATGGAGGGCGCAGCTCTCATTGTTCGAAACATTCATATCAATTCGTCACATGTACTCGTTCATTGCTCAGATGGCTGGGATCGAACATCTCAGTTATCTGCTTTGGCCCAGCTATGCTTGGATCCCCATTACCGCACCATTCGAGGCTTCCAGATACTCGTCGAGAAAGATTGGGTGTCCTTTGGGCACAAATTTCTTGACCGGTGCGGGCACCTCTCCTCCGACAAATTCTTTACCTCGTTACCAGAAACTGGGGGGACGAGTAGCGGCGCCGATGCGGCGCAGGCCTTTTTGGTTTCTGTTCAGAATCGATTTACGTCCCAGAGCCACCTGAAGGAGACGAGCCCATGCTTTCATCAATTCTTAGAATGCGTTCGTCAGCTGCAGCGACAGTACCCCTCTCGCTTTGAGTTTAATGAACGTTTCCTTCGCCAACTGCTATATCACCTCTATTCGTGCCAATTCGGCAACTTCTTATATAATTGTGAACGAGAACGACGAGCTGGAGAAGATGGTGTCACTCCCTCAGAGCGGACAGCTTGTATTTGGGACTTTTTCAACTCAACGTCAGAGTTGGAGCGGAACAAGAATAACGCATATGACCCCTCTCTGGATGATCCCTCCAGTAGAGATTCTGCAGCTGACATGGGTGTTCTTTATCCAAATGCCAAGGATATTCGGTTTTGGCACGAGCTTTATGGCAGGACCGAAGAGGAAATGAATGGGAGGATAGTTGTTTCTCAGGCGAAGGAGGGTCCAGAATTCACACCTCCCAACGATTCCCTCGAAGATGATCCTGTTAGTTCAATCAGCGCTCCCGCGGGAATACCGCTTCCACCGTCACCTGCCAGAACGCCAAACCTTTCGAATCCTTCTGTCGTGCCATCTAACGCTGGGAATACGTCTGAAGCGATGACTGCAGGCCTTCGTGGACTATGGTCTTCGTTACCAGACATTCCTCAAAGAACAACCGCAGATAACATTGCAGTTCCGTCCCCCACATCACTGCGGCCTTCTGGCCCTCCCTTTCGTCCATCATCTCCAGGGAGTAATCCTTCACCTCCAGCTCGCTCTTGGACTTCGAATTCCGTGGATACATTTTACAACACTGGAGTAAGATCAGTGTGGGGAAAATTATCCTCGAATGCTACCGCGGCATTCTCAGCGATGCAGGACGCTTATGATGGGGTTGCAAAGGACTTCAAAGCGTTACCGAGGCCATCAGGAGATAACGAAGATACTCAAAAAATCTCCGAACTGCAGCCTCGCGAGCGCCTTGGAGACGGAGACCGCTCTGCTTATCGTACAACCAGCCAGTCACATTCTGTCGGCTCATCATACAACCCTTGGGATAATGTAAAACCCCAGAAGGCTATACATGTCCTTCCCTCTGATAATCCATGGAGTACTACTAGGTCAAGGTCGCCTAGACAGGTTTCCTTATCACAAGATCTCTCCGATGGGAAATCATTACCCCATGACCCAACAGTCGCACACCTGCCTCGTCGCGTAGAGTCTGGAGACTCGTCAGGAATCCGAATATCTGGGCAAAACCACGATGTTGGCGTACCTTATCTCACGGTTGTGTCTAATGAGAGTCTTGTCCTGGAGCAGGAAGATCAACCTCCCTCGACAAATATAGATCCTCTTGGTGTAGGATTTTTGTAATCAGTATAATTGATTCGCATGGCTATCAGTGACTATCAGGACCCACGCTGCACATTGTGAGGCTCAATTGAACGTTTTCCTTCCATCAGATGTGAGACTCATGGGAATCTGGTTATGCCACGTCTGAGTCTGCTATCTAGGGCTATCTTGTATCGTGTTTCTGAGGACGTAAACTCTGAATGGCAGAGGATTGCGTGATTACTACACAGCTTATGTAAGCTAAATATTGAACCTTTTAATTGATTTGCGCAAATAGTTGGTTTCACATCTCCTTCCTTGCTCCTTCCCAACTCTTTCCTCGTTCTTTTTTTTCAACGTCTCTTGTCTTATCATGGCTACTAATGGTCACGCGCGTCCTGCTCTTGCACCCGGGCACTTATTATTCACCTCTGAGTCTGTAGGTGAAGGTCATCCTGGTCAGTTTTGTCGTGGTCAAAGCTTTGCAATCAAGCTAATTTGTATCTGTAACAGACAAGATTTGTGATCAGGTTTCGGATGCTATTGTGAGCACCCACTTGATATTAATCATTGAGGAAAATAATCTAATCGATTCCGCAGCTCGATGCTTGCCTTGAGCAAGACCCTTGGTCAAAGGTCGCTTGTGAGACCGCATCGAAGACCGGCATGATCATGGTCTTTGGAGAGATCACTACTAAAGCTCAGCTCGACTACCAAAAAATTATCCGTAACACAATCAAACAAATTGGTTACGATGATTCTTCCAAGGGATTTGACTACAAAACTTGCAACATTCTTGTTGCCATCGAGCAGCAGTCTCCTGATATCGCTCAGGGTCTGGACCATGGCTCTCTGGAAGACCACGGTGCTGGTGACCAGGGTATCATGTTCGGTTATGCTACCGATGAGACCCCGGAATTTATGCCTTTGACCATCATGCTTGCGCACAAGCTCAACCGTGCCATGGCCGATGCTCGCCGATCAGGTCTTCTTCCCTGGTTGCGCCCTGACTCTAAGACTCAAGTTACTGTTGAGTACAAGAACGACGGTGGTGTGATGATCCCTCTGCGTGTGGACACGGTCGTCATTTCGACCCAGCACGCAGAGGAAATCTCCACCGAGGAGCTTCGCAAGGAAATTTTGAGCAAGATCGTTGCGCAGGTCATCCCCGCCAACCTTCTCGATGACCGTATCGTCTACCACGTACGTGAATTTTTACTTTCTGGTGATGCTTGCAACTCATAAGTTGCATTAGATTCAACCGTCTGGCCGCTTCGTCATTGGTGGCCCTCAGGGTGATGCTGGCTTGACTGGCCGTAAGATTATTGTAGACACCTACGGTGGTTGGGGTGCACACGGTGGAGGAGCCTTCTCAGGCAAGGACTTCTCCAAAGTTGATCGCTCCGCAGCGTACACCGCCCGTTGGATTGGTATGTTCATTAGTCTTAGATCAATTGCATAGCATTTATAATCTCTCACAGCCAAGTCTCTCGTTGCCGCCGGCCTCGCTCGCCGTTGCCTTGTTCAGCTTTCATACGCTATCGGTGTTGCCGAACCCTTGTCTATCTACGTTGACACTTACGGGACCGGCAAGAAGACAAACGAACAACTCGTTGACATCATTAACAAGAACTGGGATCTTCGTCCTGGTGTCATGGGTAGGTCTCCTCTATCTGAAGAAGAATAAATGATCAATGCTTTCCAGTGCGCGAGCTTGACCTCCAGAAACCCCATTACCTGAGGACTGCGTCTTATGGCCACTTTGGTATGCTCTTGACGCTATTAGATGTGGTGCAGAAACTGATCCCTATTCAGGTAACCCCGCATACACCTGGGAGAAACCCAAACAGCTTAAGCTGTGAACACTCTTTTGTCTCACCGGGTCCTGTTGAATCCTGCTCCAATTTAGCATAGGAAGTTCATCCTTCCCTAATTTATCATCCATCATCGCACGCACCTTTCTGTAGACTATTGCACACCATCGCTTTCTACTCCGCAGTCGATACGCTGCCTATTATCACGACCATTACCTGCGACTTCAGCAAGATCCCAACGGCGTTGTTGCCCTACATATATCCCATATATCACCTCGTAGTACGGAAGAATACAAATACAATCGCGTTCAACCGCGTATTTTTCAGTGATTTCAGGAGTGATTGTGAACTGAATAGTGTAGACAATTTTATGTCGATTGTTAAAAAAAAAAGTGAGGGTAAGCCCTTTTAGGTTCCAAAAATTGACCCACGTGTGTGATTCGTATGTACATATATGGACCGAGGTCAGATTATCAAGGAAAAGATTATCACGGCAAAAGTGATGAAAACACCATACCAATTTTTGTTCGGCCAGTTTTCGGTTTGTAACCAATAATACCCAGCTGCACGTTTATCGCGCGAACGGGCATTGCCCCAGCTTTCACGTTCTCTTTCATTTCACCCTTGCAAAGCGAGTGAGTTTGCTTCTTCGTTCAAGTGCCAGATCCTCTAACAGATCTCCGATTTAGTGTGTGGTATTTTAGGGTTGCTGCTTCATGATCCATCGGTGGATGCAGCACCAGACATATGTGAAGGTCTCTCTTTACTGCAGCACAGGGGACAAGATGCGTGTGGCATCGTAACTTGTGGCCCAAAAGGCCGATTCTTTCAATGCAAAGCTAACGGTATGGTTCGCGATGTCTTTGATGAGAAGGCCATTTCCAAACTGATAGGAGGAATGGGTGTTGGTCATGGTAAGCCCTCGGGAACAAACTGGTCCTGCCAAAACGATTATCTGATATAGTGCATTTTAGTTCGTTATCCAACTGCCGGAAGTTCAAACCATGCCGAAGCTCAACCGTTCTACGTCAATTCACCCTATGGTATTGTATTTGCACATGTGAGTTTTTTTCCGAGACGTGTTACTCTTGACTGAGGGTGATTAGAATGGGAACCTCATAGATGGTCCTTCGCTCCTACAATATATGGATGCCACCGCACACAGACATATAAATACTTCCTCCGATTCCGAACTCCTACTCAACCTTTTTGCCAACAATCTCCAGCAGACTGGCAAATTTCGCATAAACGAAGACGACATCTTCAATGCCATTGGAGGCCTTATGAAACAATGCACAGGAGCATATGCATGTGTTGCCATGCTTGCCGGCTTCGGGATTATTGCATTCAGAGACCCGAATGGCATACGACCTGTCGGAGTGGCTTCCAGACGTAGCAACTCTGAAAAAGACTACCTTTTTGCAAGTGAGAGTATTGTTGCTGACGCTCTGGGCTTTAGCGAATGGGAGGATGTGAAGCCTGGTTAGTCATTATTTCTACCGTTAGCCGCAGTCACCAACGTTGGTTGTTGGTAGGCGAAGCAGTGATTATCACTCGATCAGGAGTGTCAAGGAAACGTGTTGCAGAGCATGCAACCTTCGCACCCGATATATTCGAATTTGTCTATTTCGCTCGCCCAGATTCAGTGCTTGATGGCATCAGTGTCTACCGCAGTCGAATGGCCATGGGCGACGCGCTTGCGGTCGAAGTTGACAAGGTTTTGAAGGAACGCGGCATTACAGTAGATGTCGTCATTCCTGTCAGTGGCTCCCCTTGTTCCACAATTTTTTCTGACGTATTTGTAGGTTCCTGATACCTCCCGTGTTGCAGCTTTGAATCTTGCTCAGAAGCTCAATTTACCCTACCGAGAGGGTTTTGTCAAGAATCGCTATGTTGGTAGGACATTCATTATGCCAGGTCAACAAATGAGGTCAGATACATTTGTTTTCATGAATTCACAATATTGATGGTGTTTTTCAAAGACGAAAAAATGTCAGACGGAAATTGAACGCCATGGCCTTGGAATTTTCTGGGAAGAATGTTCTCCTTGTCGATGGTAAGTCGTAGAACGACAAAGTGATCATCAGGCCTTACCTTGATACACGGTTTCAGATTCCATCGTTCGTGGCACCACCTCAAAAGAGATTATCCAGATGGCGAAGGATGTTGGCGCAAAGAAGGTCATCGTCGCAAGCTGTGCTCCACCCATAAGGTATTTCCTTCTACAAATCACCGTTGCATTGCTGACGAACATTTACTAGGTATTCCAATGTTTATGGTATTGATATGCCTTCAAGGACAGAACTTGTTGCGTCGGGGCGAACCACCCAAGAGATAGCTGAGGCCATCGGTGCAGACCTTGTCGTGTTTCAGACTCTTCCTGATCTCATTGCATCTGTGCGACAATTCAACCCGTCCATTCCAACTTTCGATTGCTCCGTATTCACAGGGGAATATATCACTGGTGGTGTCAGTGAGGAGTATTTGCAACAACTGGAATTGCTACGTGCAGACAATGTCAAAAACAAGTTGGTCACAAACTCACGGGAAGGTAAAGGTGAGGGCAGTATGATCAATGGATTCCACGATCGGGAGACCATGGTCGCATCTAGCGGTCCAATTAATCGTGCGGATGACACAGTTGGATTGCACAACACCTGGAATGTCAGCTGACATCCAGTCGGTTTCTTGCATAGACACCAAGTAGAACTTCTATTATTATCCCCCTGGTCTATAATTTCGTCGCTGAGAAGAGTAACTCGCTAAGTATTACTACAATATCGCTACGTAAAGTGTGTTTGAGTTAGAGGGATATGTATTTAGTAGATGCGAATTGGATATATGACGCGAACGGAAAAATTGCGCATACACAGTGTTAGAGTACCATGCCACAAAACTCACTAGACAGATGCGAAGAAAAATGATTTTGGAAAAATTTCAGGCTGTGGATCAGGAATCAAGGCACGATGGAAAGAAACGACGACGACGGTTCCAAACGCAGAAGGCTACCTATAGAGCTCAGCAGCGAATAAATCATATCATACCGCATAGCATCGTCTCCCAGACTGCTTATAGCTGCAATAATAACCTAAGTCTTAGATGACGATATTCAATATCTTCGGCACGCACAATCTGTAGAGAGGACTGAACGCAACGGTCTTGTCCGTACGACAACGCAGAGAACTCACTACGCTGGCAACGTGTAGCCGATGTGGGCAGAGGACGAGACTGGCCCTCACCTTCGTTGGCATCAGACACTTAACGTAGTAAGAAAGGAGTTCTGCTATACAGACGATCAAGTTCGCGTCAAGGACAAACTGCTCTGGGGCCTCACGTATTTAGCGAGGACACCGATTTTGGATAGCCACCCTTCGATTTGTAAAGGTAATGTACATTAAGGAGAGTATACCCGACATTTTGAGTGTTTCAATGAAATGGCGGGACTGTTCGTTATCAAGGGGGTGTGGTCAACAAAAGCAAGGTAGCCACGCATGGACGTGTTTGTGCTAACTGTAGCATGAAACTGCATCACATGGAGGCCGCAGTACTAGAGTGATATTCAGCTCACGTACAGAAGAACTGAGATCCATGGCCATGAAGTGGTACGGTGGACGGGATGGAGAAAGAACCTGTTTCATTCATCATCATCTGACAGCTGGTCTTCGACATCTAATGCTTTTTCTTGCGCGTTCATTGCCCCTAGAATGTCGTCCGACTGCCCTTTCTGAGAAGCAAGTCTCTGCCCTATTGGTACAGTGTCAGGAATTGAAATAAAGACGGGTTGAAATGTCAAGCTGACGGATGAGAGTGTGGACAGCTTCCTGAGTCTTCCGCTCTAGCTTGGCAAGTTTCTTTTCCATTTCGCGCTTCAAGTCCCAGTTGGGCCGTTTTGGGGCGATGTTGAATACATCCTGAAGAACGTGAGCAGTTGTAAACGCAGGAATTCACTGTAGTATGGTTCGACATACGAGTTCTTGAGCACGCTGCTGTTCATCCTCCGCAATGATTCTTTCGGCTACTCCTTCAATGGCTTTCTCGACGGTATCTGTGGTCAGAACGTCATTTTTTGAGTGCTTTTTCAACGTCCTTGTCTCAGGGTCATAATTCCTGCTGAGAAGGACAGATTCTCTGTGGCTAGTTAAGATTATGCAGCATTGAAAATTTATTATGACGTACCCGTTTGATACAGTTGATATGCCTTCCTTGCGGTTTCTTAGGGCGATTAAACGCGCCTTTCGAGCATCTGAGGCCTCCTGCAGTGACATGTATGGGGAGAGATTTGATACAGGCTTAGTCAGCGACAAGCGTGATCAGCATTTTCGAAATTCGCGCTTTCGCGACTCGGGAAATGCTCCCTGGCTGGCGGCATGCATGTCTTAAGGTGTTGCTGCGCTGTCAACCTGTCCGTTGGTCAATTCCAAGATACCTGAGCTCTACCGCAGTATGTCTGGCTGTTACGCCAAAGTCCCTGAGGATGGAAGAGTTTCCTTGCGAAGTCATTAGGTACGATGATGATGCACTGGTTTCCGTCCAGAGTTGAAGCTTATACCGCCTCAGAAACTTTTCTATTATCGCGCACATTGGTAGTCTTAATATGTAGTCTGCATGGTCTCTTCTGAAATTTGCTCACAGACCATGGTAAATCAACATTGGCAGATAGGTGGGCTTTCATACAGAGTAGTTAATATTCTGTTTGACAAGATATAACACTGTAGATTGTTGGAGGTCTGTCGCTTCATGCATAAGCCTCGGTTCTCATTATCTAAATTACTCAGCTCACTGGCACTATTCAAACAAAGTCGACGGGAATTAACCAGCAGGTCCTAGACAAGCTAAAGGTGGAACGCGAGCGGGGCATTACTGGTGGGTCATCTATAGTCGTGGATATACTTCTGTTGAAGATGATTAACTCCGTGAAGTCAAGGCACAGACAGCAAGGTTTTTGCCACTTTTTTTTTTCAAAATGGTTGACTTATGAAGCTCAGTATGATACA
Source organism: Suillus spraguei (assembly GCA_016800925.1). NCBI lineage: Eukaryota > Fungi > Basidiomycota > Agaricomycetes > Boletales > Suillaceae > Suillus > Suillus spraguei. The sequence goes on along the minus strand of JABCPU010000036.1, from coordinate 39,085 downwards.
CGTGGCTCATGGAAGACAGCACTTACTCAATCTCATCGACACCCCTGTAATGAGATTTCATATTTGGCCTTGATGAGGAACTTAGTGTTTCACAGGGCCATGTTGACTTTGCTTGGGAGGTTTCACGATCCTTGGCTGCATGTCAAGGCGCTCTGCTACTGGTGGACGCCTCGCAGGGCGTCCAGGCGCAGTCGATTTCTGTCTTTCACATTGCCAAGGAACGAGGCCTAAAGATCATCCCAGTATTGACTAAGGTTAGATCATGCTTGACTACTGAATATGATGCCAGCTAACCGACTTTGTAGATTGATTTGCCTGCATCACAGCCGGAACGAATGGTCGCTCAACTCCAATCAACTTTTGGCATTGACCCAAGTGAAATTCTCTATGTATCTGCGAAAACTGGCCAAGGAGTAAAAACAGTTCTAGAAGCTATCGTGGACCGCATACCGCCTCCTTCCGGAAATATTAACTCCCCTCTCAAGGCCTTTATGTTTGACTCGCTGTCCGTATACGTTTATATGTACTTCCCCTTTTGTGGTTCAAGCAGTGCTTTAGATATGACCGCTACAGGGGTGTCATTTCCCTTGTCAGCATACAGGACGGTATCATTCAAAAAGGTCGGTCTATATACTCTTGCGCGTTATTCTCATCACTTAGTAGTATGTAGGGGACAGGATTGCGTCTTGTCATACCCGAAAGAAGTACGAGATCACTGAAGTCGGTGTAATGCACCCTGAAGAGGTTCCAACATCAAGTTTACAACCTGGACAAGTTGGCTACATAGCGTGCAACATGAAAGAATCTTCCGAAGGTTGGATAACTGCCACCATTTTTTTGTCGGTTATGTCCTGATTATTGCACTTAGCTCATATTGGAGACACTCTCCATCGCGTAGGTGTGCTTGTTGATCCTATGCCTGGATTCCAGCCGTCGAAGGCTATGGTTTGTTTCCAATATTGAATCTTCACAATCGGTTCCTTATCCAATCTAGGTTTATGCCGGCGTATTCCCAGTGGATAGCAATGACTTCATCAAGCTTGAGGAATCCATCAAGAGGGCATGTTTTTATATTAAAATTCCTGTCCTACTCTTACACTTCTGTAGCTTACCCTGACGGACAGGAGTGTGACTGTCCAACGCGAGTCCTCTACCGCGTTGGGACAAGGGTGTCGCCTTGGCTTCCTCGGGACACTGCATATGGATGTTTTTCGACAGCGCCTGGAAGATGAATACGATGCAAACGTAATAATAACTGCTCCAACCGTCCCATATAAAGGTATGTGACAGTGCTAGCTTCCTGTTGGAAATAACCACTGAAGACCAGAAAGTCATATACAAGGACAAAACGGTTATGATCAGCAATCCCACGGAGTTCCCGGACACATCAGACACATCTAGCAAAGTGAAGCAAGTGCAAGAACCTGTTGTAAACGCTTCTATTATTGTGCCTGAAGGTCAGCACTCCGCAAAGTTGGCAAAAGCTATCTTACTGATGTTTGAAATATTAGAATATATGGGGGAGATGATGAACCTTTGCTTTGCGCACCGTGCCGAGAACCTTGATCACCGATACCTGGATTCAGGAAGCACCTCAGAAGCGTCTGCACGAGCCATTTTGACGTGCACAATACCTCTCAGTGAAATTGTCACAGATTTCTTTGATCAATTGAAGAGCCGGAGCTCAGGCTATGCCAGTTTTGAGTAAGCACTGGCAAATAAACATGGCCAAATGCTGAAACATCCGTAGTTATGAAGATGGCGGGTATAAAGCTAGCGACCTTGCGAAGGTGCGTAAAAAGTATCTGCATTACACATTACCCTGACATTATATAGATGGTCTTCCTTTTGAATGGGAAACCAGTGGATGCACTCGCTCTTGTAGTCCATCGGTCGGCTCAACACGAAGTTGGCAGAATGTGGGTTAAGAAACTTCGTGCGTGATGACATTTTCCCTTCTAAAGTGTTGGTGCTGAAAATCATTGCAGATAAAGTTATCCCTCGTCAGCTATTCGAAGTTCCAATACAGGCTGCGGTCGGCAAAAAAATTATTGCTCGCGAGACTTTATCGGCGATGCGTGCGGACGTCACCGCTGGGCTCTATGGAGGTATGTACATCAACAATCTCCGATATTCCCTGCCGCTCATGGAATTTCTCGTATAGGCCACTACGAGCGCAAAATGAAACATCTGGAAAATCAAAAGGAGAGCAAGCGGAAGATGAAACGTATTGGATCTGTTGACCTTCCCCAAGACGCTTTCTTCGATATATTGAGCACCAAGAGTAAATGAACGGTAAGCAGTACGTTCAAGTGGTGTTGTAAATACACTGCGTTTGCAGCGCGCTTGGTCTACAAGACTACAGTTCGTAATCCTCATCGTCATATGCCTCCTTGATAAGGCGATAGACCGACGACGGAGGATGATCTCCACTATTAGCGCGTTGAGGAGAATAAAACCCGTATATACAATAATTACTCACTCGTTTGTAATGAATGCGTCGATCAACTCTGGTCGGACATAATCATAGAAGGGGTTGACCACGTCGACCTTATCGACGAGGTTGCCCTCTTCGAACCCTAGCACGCTGCTCGGATCTGCAAAGTCAAGTGCGCCATATTCATGATACAAATTCCATTGCGGGGTGAGTTTAAATTGTCCAGTGCAAACAACAACTGGGGTGCTATGCGCTCTGGCCGCCGTGGCAGCAAGTAGAGATCCCGTTATAGCAAACATGCCACCGTTGGCTAGTATCGCATGGGCGCCAAGCATGACTTTGTTGATGCGAGACATGAGCGCGTAGATGGATGAATCGGGAACAAGAACTGTTGAAATGCCAGCGGATGACAGAGATTGAGCCATATCATGTCCGCTATATCTGATGTACAATGAGGACTACGAGTCATAGCAGGAAATACCAGGTACGAACGATGGTGCAGTATCCGCAATGATAACAGTATATTTCCGATAGGGCGCAGCAGCTTTAAGGAATGCTTCAACGGTACTTGATTTTCCGATGGTCAGGATTATCTCGCTATCTGAACTCAGCAACGAATCAAAGGCCTTGGAACGCAACAAACTCACTCGGAATGTATATGATCCTTTGCATTTTTTGAGATATTATCATATACTGTTTCCAGCTCGTCCAGGACGTCCTGGATGGCTTCCATAAGAACAGGTTTAAGCGTTCGGGCAAATGCGTCAGGATCATCTGCATCGTTTTCCTTCAGTATATCGTGCGGCTCCTTCAAAGTCGTCTTTTGTGGGTCATTCTGTTTCCGGGGTTGCCCTTGCAACACGAACTTTGCGATTGACAAAGTGTCCTTCGATGTCGACACAACTGCAGTCCCTTTCGAAGCAGTGTGATATTCCTCTCGGATATGATGTAGCACTTTTCGCACGGTGTTCCCAACCGTATGTTCTGACGAAGACACAAGATGATGAGATACCAAACCGTGCGGAATAGAAGTGGAGGGGAACCTTTAGGTTGCGCTTCTACGAGTTTTCGTCCGACGGATCGAATAATTTCGACAAGTTGATCGAAGTTGGAGAACCGTACTTTCGAGATGACTTGTCTCAATACAAGGACGGTCTCGAGAGCAGTTTCGCGGGAGCCTACAACTTGCCTGTCATGATATATGATGTAGGGGTATGATTAGGGATTTCAACTCACCGTCTCCGCAATCTAGATGCAAGAGTTTCAACGACTCGCTGGTTTGCGACACTCAATGGATCAGTAGCCATAGCTTCTAGTTCCGTTCTTTGTGGTCAAATGGTGTAGGTATATGAGACTGATCACTGGATGCACTGGAAAGGCTTGCACGACGCAGCATAGTATTCGACTCGGACTCGAGTCATACTTTCCATAAATAGCCAAATGTGTTACAAGCAATGGTACCCCATAAGTACATCGTTCGTACATCGTCTATAGTTCTACAGCGACTCGGAAGAAATTACTATTGCACTGATACGGCTATCAATCGCGGATGATACTTCGTGAGAACCTATCAGCAAGTTTAATTTCTCAAATGTGCCAGTCAAGCTTGTCAGCCCATTTTCCAGGGAGTAACTCCGATATCTGTTCTACATCCTTGTCGCCTCTCCCCGAGAGACACTGTATAATACTTAGCGCCACGCAAATGAATAATATTTTGGATACGTACAATGACAAGATCGGTATCTTTTGGCAGTGTTTTGGCAAGACGGACACCTTCCCAAACAGCATGCGATGACTCAAGAGCAGGAATGATACCCTCTAACTGGGTGCAAATTCGGAATCCCCTGAGGGCCTCCTCGTCTGTGGCGGCAACATACTCCGCTCTTCCCGAGTCCTTGAGCCAGGAATGCTCTGGCCCAACTCCAGGGTAATCAAGACCCGCGCTGACCGAGTGTGTCTCGATGATCTGGCCAGCCTTCGACTGCAGGATGTATGTTCTCACACCGTGCAATACACCAGGATCGCCTTTCGAGAGGGTTGCACTATGCCGATTGCTATCCAAACCTTCACCGCCAGCCTCCACACCGACGAGCCTCACGTTCTTGTCAGGAATGAAGTCATAAAACGCCCCAATGGCATTGCTTCCACCACCGACACACGCGACGATGACGTCTGGGAGTTTCCCCTTGGCCTCCTTGAACTGTGATTTGATCTCTTGCCCAATTACCTTTTGGAAGTCGCGCACAATTGTCGGGAATGGGTGTGGACCGATACAGGAGCCGACAAGATAGTGTGTTGTGGAAAGGTTTGTAACCCAGTCACGCATGGCCTCATTGACAGCATCCTTCAAAGTACGAGAACCTGACTCGACGGGTATAACCTAGAAGAGGTCATATAAGCAGGGCAGTGTAGGACAAAATAACAAGCCTTGGCACCAAGCATGTTCATTCGGAAGACGTTCAAAGCTTGGCGACGAACATCCTCTGCACCCATGTAGACGACACACTCCATTCCGAATCGTGCACACACGGTAGCAGTTGCGACACCATGTTGACCAGCACCAGTCTCGGCGATGATGCGTGTCTTACCTAAACGACGAGCAAGCAAGATCTGACGAAGTGTCACTACAAAGGCAAGGCCTGAATATGCAATCCTACCTGCCCAATGGCGTTATTGATTTTGTGTGAACCTGTATGATTCCTATAGTCTGTTAGCATATCGTAGATACTTTTTGGTAGGCGACTTACAGGTCCTCACGCTTCAGCCAAATCTGGGCGCCACCAGCATGCTTCGTTAAGCTTTCTGCAAAGTAAAGTTTTGACGGGCGATTCATGTATCCATAATAACCTTGAAACTCCTCCCAGAACTTGGGGTCATTGACAGCCGAGTTATGAGCTTCCTCGAGCTCTACTAAGCAATCGAAGAGTGCCTCTGGGACGTACTGTCCACCGAATTGACCAAAACGTGGGGGAAGTAGAGCAATTGTGGGTGACTTCAAGGGACCATTGGAAGGCGTTGAAGTTTTTGAGGTCGGCAGCGACCGTACGTGAGTAGGCTGCCCCTTCAAGCTAATCTCGAGGCAGTAGCTCTCAACGATTTGAGGTATTGAGTCGAAAGGTGCCTCCTTGATGATGCTCACGAGACGGCTACCGACAACAACACCATCTGCTCCAGCATCAGCGACAACGTCAAAATGAGCGCGCGTTGCAACACCGAAGCCGACGGCCAGTGGGATAGACGTGTATTGTCGGATGCGGGCGATGATGTCCGGAAGGGCGGCATTCATCTTTCCTAGGATAGAAGATCCAGTTGTTCCCATCTTCACGATGGTTAGATATACACAAGCTATCATCAAAAGGGTTTGCATACCTTTGACACCACATAGATGAAGGAGTCAGCAATGGAAGTGAGAAATTGAATGCGATGTAATGATGTCGATGGCGCGATGAGGGGAACATATGACAAACTGAGGACATAACAGGTGAGTACAAACAAAGACGATGTCGATTAACTTACTCTGCTTTTATGCACTTGTCACGGAAGTTGATGGCCTCTTCAGGTGGAAGATCGACCATGATAAATCCGTTTGCACCAGCTTCGCGAGCGTCTTGGATTGCCTTATCCTCCCCATACGCAAGCATTGGGTTGTAATACCCTGGTGGAGATGACAGTGAGTCCAGGAGGTACGCACAGAGATGGATACAACATACCCATAAGAAGGACTGGCGCCTTGAGTCCTTTGCTCCGAGCATCACGCAACATTCCAAGTACAGTGGCATATTCAATATCATTTGCAAGGGCAACCTATCTCGCGTCGGTATTTAAGTGATCACAACGAAAGACAAACATACAGTATTGGTCTCTTGGATAGCTGGGCCATCTGCAATTGGATCTGAGAAGGGCACACCAAGTTCGATTATGTCAGCCCCTCCAGCTTGCATGGCCAGCAAGATAGGCACGGTGTCTTGTGTCCTTGGGTATCCGGCAGTGACAAAGGTCACTAATGCTGGAGTTCCCTATTCAAGTCTTTAATTGAAGCACAAATTTCAGAGAAATTGATCTCACCTCCGCCTTTTTTGTTTCGAATACGGCTTTGAGAGCGTCCATGATCTGTGGTGGTGAAGGAAGATGAAACGAGTCACTGCTGCCCTTTTATCATGATCTATGCCGCCGTGATCGAGATCTACCATAACAGATCACGTGACAGTACTTCTTCTTTGCCGGTCGGTGACCACGAATTGTGCGGTCTCTTCCTCATCCCCGCTTTAATTGGTCTAACAATCTCCACTGGATGAATTTTTGAGGTTCAAATTTCTATTCCTTTGAGCGGTGGGGATAATGCAGTACCAACTTAATCGTTTGACTCGAAACCCATGACACTGAATTCACACCTGAGAGTTTATAATATTTGGGGGAGTTAGCAAAGAATGACTCTAGATCAGAACATGTGAACCTTATTTCCTGACGTCTATGTACGGTCACCTCTCAACTGTAGCTTTCCATTAAAATTCAATATGCACTTTGATCTCAATTTCCCGGTCACTGCATCTGGATCCACTTATCAACCAAAGAAGAATAAAAACAAACAACCCCAGCAATCCTCGTCCGCAGCTTTCACTCCTGCTCAGATAAAGGGAATCGAAGCTCGTCTCGACCTGCTGGAACATTGTCTGTTCATTTTGCACTATGTAAAGCAAATGCTAATCGCATCACAGTAGGATACACTGTAATTGCGTTTAATCAATCAGTGAACAAGAAAATCGATCCAAAAACCCATGTCAACATTCTGGATGGACTTCTTAAACAGCTGAGAGCGAGGCCAAGAACGGTATTCCTGAAGCGACTTACAATTGTTCTCGACAATGATAGCGAGAAAGGCTTTGGTTTGGTGAGTACCTACCTTCTGTGGTCATGAGTAGCGTAACCTTTTTGATGCAAGACGAACGCAAACGCTTCCTTGTTGAGCCCTACGATGTAATTGCCCTTCTGCCAACGACCTCCGCGACATTTTCACTCGCTTGTCTTACGCACAGTCTGCCTTCGCCACTCACTGCGCATATCATTGCTCTTCCTTTAACACTTCCCCGACTGCCCTTTCAGTTGAAGCACACGTTGGTCAGGACTGCCATAAAGAATGGTGCAGTGTTCGAAATCAATTACGCAGGAGCCATTGGCGGTGAAAGTGACGCCAGTCTATCAACTTTTGGTGTCAGTGATACTGGTGTAAGTGGTAAACGGAATTGGTGGGCCGCTGCACGAGAAGTGGTGCGGGTCGCAAAGGGCAAAGGCATTGTTGTGAGTGGTGGAGTTGCCTCTGAGGCAGACTACAGAGGACCAAAGGATATCGAAAATTTGTGAGTTTATCTATTTTACTTGTTAGTCTTTTTCATATTTTGGTCTACCCTCCTTTCAGACTCACACTACTGGACCTGGCTCAAAATTTGGCTCACGATGCATCAGTTGGTGTGCCCAGATCGCTCATCTTGCGGGCACGTAAGCTACTTCATCAAAAACATTCTTCAGCAGTCTGATCCTCCTCTTCCTTGCGGGAACCTGACAGAGGCACGCAAAACCTATCGAGCCGTCCTATCTGAACCCAGGTTGGTGGTTCCAGAAGCTACTCAGATAGTGCCTCCCACCCAACAGACCGAAGATGGCGAGAACATACGTGACAAGATGAATATCCCACAAACATCGACTCAATCATCTCCAAACCCTGCCTTAACGCTGCCTCAACCAGTAGCAAGCAAAAAGCGGACTTCTGAGGAAGTTTGTCTCGAATCTCCGATAAACGGACATGTCAACAAAAAATTCAGAGAAGCCCAGGGCGAGTCCCGGAGAAAAAAGAAGAAAGGGGGAAATAGGGAGAGAGTTGGTGCAGTTTAGCCGCGGCAATTGCTACATCATTGGTTCAAGTTATCCTACAGAACATGCTTTCATAATGGTCATCTGAGTGGTCCGTGACCCCCATTGGTTCTTCCTTTCCATGATAAATGAGATGATACACGGTGGCTATGTTGATAGTTCAGGTTTTCTTCCGCACCATCATACATCCCACGATCCAGAGGACAAGCCAATGAGGAAGCCAGTGGAAGAATCCGAAAATACGGGACTTGCCACCTAATGTCATGTAACTTGGAGGGCTGGGACTTAGCACTTTCGGAACCACACGGCGTGCAAATTCATCAGTATCCATGCTCCCTTCGGCGTGACTGCCATTGAGGCGTTCGTACACCCGATCGAAGTAAGGCTTGTAGATGGACGTAGGAGACAATTTCAAAGTGGCTGCCTGGTTAGCAGCGATATTTGTCCGAACTTGACCCGGTGCTACCAACATTACTTTGACACCAAAGGGCTTGCATTCCATGGCCAGAACATCACTGAGCGCGTGAACTGCCGCCTTGGCTGCAGCGTATAATCCATTCCATGGGGTAGCGCTATTCATTAAACAAGGTTAGCTGAAAGATCGAATCATTATACTGCACTTACATGTTTCCTGCAACTGATCCGATATTGACGATAAGCCTTGCTTGCGTTCGATCATGGAAGGTGCAACTGCCTGTGCAACCCGCAAGACTGAATACGTGTTGGTCTCAAAGGCTCTTCTAGCCTGATCCAAGGACACATCAAGCAACGGTCCTACGAGAAATCGAACATGACAATTAATTCATGGTTCGAGACAATTTGACAAACCGATTTCAATAGCACCAGCATTGTTCACGACGATATCAATCTTCCCCTGCTCTTCCAGAATAGACTGTACGATGAGTTTTACATCGTCATCGCTGGTCACATCCATGACGCGCTTTTCCACCGGATGCTTGAAACCGTCCATAGTCTCCAGCCTGCGAGATGTAGCATACACGATGCATCCTTGCTCGGCAAAGCGCTCACATCTGTTATTGCAATTTATAAGTTGCACTGACTTGGAGACAGAGGCAGACTTACAAATAGAAGCCGATTCCGCCTTTTGAACAGCCAGTCACTAGAACGATTTTTCCAGGCATATTTTTCAGACGAGGTAGTTTCCTAGCCAGACCTAATGTGAGTCGTTCCTTTGTATCAGACGACTCCAACATCCCATAGCTTATATATGTAATTCGGTAAATCAGAACTCCGTGGTCTTGATACGGACACATCACAAGCTAGCTGCTAATACCCAGAGCGACTCAAAAGGAGATGCAGCCTAGCGATTGCCACGTGAATGGTTCTCGGGTGTTGTTCTACAGAACGTGCCGCCTTCATCATGAACAGTTAGAGTGACCCGCACCCCTGGCATATCTTCCTTTCCATGGCAAGTAGGATGGTCCGCGCGCGGTGACTACATAAATAGTTCAGTCCCCTTCCATACCATCCATGATCCTGAAATTCGGACGACAAGCCAACCAGGGAGCGTGTAGAAGAATTTGAAAAGATCCGACGTGCCGGGTGCCCAAGTGACATATGATGACTTGGAGGGTTGAGACTCTGCACTTTGACAACCATGCGGCTTGCAAATTCGTCGGTAAGCATAGTGTTTCCTTTGGCTTGAGTGCCACGCGCACATCCGATCGAAGGAGGGCTTGTAGATAGACGTGGAGGAAGGTTCTATGGTATCTAGTACTTGTACATGACCAGTCTCCCCTTAGCACGCAAACTGAGTAGAAGGAAGTTGTAATGGGCCAAGACTCCGTGTCTGACATAGTATTGTGTCGTGATCTTGATGTCAGGGTTAAGTCCGTATACTTCATCATCTAAGAAAGTTTCCCGCCGTCTCTCCAGGTTGCTCACATGTGAAGAATTGAAACAGGGGTGTGTTCACCACAGCCAGTTGGTCATGATAGTATATGCAGTTGTCTGACGCGTACAGCGGTCTGGCGGTAATTGAAACTTTATTACGTGTTGTTAAGACCGATCCTCGGTGTGCATTAATCGACGGGAAACCTGTGAAGGCGCAGACAGGAGCGCAGGGCTAAGGGCGCGGCCGTAATGAAAACCTAAGAATGACATAAATTGAAGCACAAGATGTTCTTGCATCCACAATTACAGGTATAACCGCAACATCGTCCCCATCGCGGCGTTTATCGGAAGGTATCCAAGTCGAGGTTATAAATTAGTTCCGTCGCATCCCATCAAATTCAACAATCTCATCCACGAAACGCTCCCAACGTTCCTTCCATTTCAGCGTCACACGCGCCTTTTCATCGGCCGTCAGCATCGAGTACTGCACCCAAACACATCTAGTCATGGCCTGAAGCAGAACAGAGATAGAGAAATGCGTACCTGGATACTGTCTAGCGCGATATGCCCCAGCGTAAGCAGGCCGGTGACGTCGCTTGCTGCAAGTACCTGTAGTTGCACATGTTTGAGTAACGATGGGAGAGGGACATGAAATGGAGTAAACCTGGAAAAAGTCAAAGCTCAAACCCATGTTCTGGAACAGCGATGGATCATCTGAGCTCAGTGCCACTGGTACACCATGGTTGATCAAGATTGGGAGAGGATGCATCGGCATTGATGCTGTCAGTCTCTACTCACCACTCACGTAATCAGAGCCCGGATAGAATGAGATGGAAGGAGGCTAACACACTAAGATCTCATTTGAAATTGGGCAGACCTCTAACGCCACGCCGTGTTCCTTGCACATTGACATTAGCTTTGGGTGTTTCACAAGCGAGAACCCGTGTCCGATTCGCTTCGTCCCTAACAGCAGTGCGTCGTACAGATTGTCATCTGCCATGGACCCGTCACCAGTGGTTTCACCTGCATGAAATATGAACGGGATATGATGGTGTTCAGGGAGTCCTTGTGAGGTTTGCATGGTGCTGAAAGAGAGAAGCTGCGGGAGGTAATATTTGAGTGGGTGGAAAATATTTTCGTCCCCGACGAGGTCAAAACCTTGAGGAGTTCGTTGTCGGCGGTGTTATGATACGAAAGAAATTTAAAAGCATCTAAAACATACCGGCGATGATACCAGGGAAAAGCTTCTTCATCTCTATACAGTCGTTGAGATACCACTCCAACTCCTCGGGCTCGCAGTCCCGGATCACCGTGTATATGATCTATTACTTGTATAAGCTTGAGACCCGCAGCAAAGGATAACAAGCACCTTAGCACCGAAAAATTCGTCATCTCTTCCTTGTGCTTGTAGGCTTCCGTTGAACTCAACCAGGACATCCTGGAACATGCTCAGCCACTCTTTGTGTGGGATATTTTGCTCCCCGTCGGGACCAATCATGTACCTATCCATATCCCAATCAAAAACAAAAAGCACAAGAGAGAAAGCCTTACTTTGGGCTGAAGTTGACACGCGCTTCTACATAAGATACACCATCTTTGATAGTTTCCTCGAGGAATTGCCGGATATATGCGCGCCAAACTGGGGCAAAGTACACCAAGTCCTGTGCACCTCGATGAGTATAATATCCACCAACCCTTAAATATGGGTACTTACATGTGTGAGCGTGGCAGCTGCACGAAATTTGTCCCATATCTTTGCGGAGATTATGAATGCATTCTTTTGCTCGACAAGGTACAAAGTGACACACCCTAATGTTATTATTATGCGTGACATATGCATCGCTTGGGTTGATTGTGAGGCAGGTTGCGATCCAACGGTCAAAGCCCTGCGTGCCACCCAGGGCAGCATCGAACTGCTCACGCGCACGGCGAAGGGGTATCCACTGCTCTGGTTTGTAGGTGGGTAGACACAGCGAGATGCACTGAGGAACGAAGCTGGGTGGGAGAGGGCGAAATTCAATTCCGACAGATTTGATGGAACCAGGCGTGACCCGTGCTGATGCACGGATATGGATTGAGGTGTGCTGCAAGGCGAGCGCCAGCAGGGTATTGCCATTGACGGTAAGATCAAGATGTACGTGCAGTAGTGCGCCTTTTGGCATCTTTGTGATTGTGTGTCATAAATGTGACTGGCTGTGACTCAGGCCTCTAAGTACCTAGAGATGGACAAACCTTGGTGATGATGTTGAAGAGCTGGGTCTTGAGAATGATGTCCTTTCCTACAGGAATAAGATATGAACTAACGCTCTATGTTTTGAGAGTTTGAATATACCTGTGAGAAACTCCATTCCTAAGAACGGATGAGGAACTTCCTCATGCTCTACTGCCCAAATCGACTTTGACTCCTCCTCGCGAATGCGACGTAAAATCACGTCTGCTTGTCGCGATTTTTCAGAAAAACGATTTCCATTGACCACATCGACACGAAGGGCTCGATCATCTGAAATGAGCTGGGTTCGTTTGCGGTAGTACTCGTCGAGGAGAGTCATTATGACCGATGATCGATATATGTAACCGTCGACTCATGCTAGTGGCATTTAAGTCACATGAGCGACGATGTGATCACGTGAGTCGACAATGGCACAGTACGTACTAATATGTGCATTGAATCATGTTTGTCTGTAGGCTAACCACTCACTCACATTCTATCCGCTCGCCATCATAATGTCTTCAGGTGATGAAATGGGTAAATTCGACCTTTATATCCTAGGTCAACTTACTAATGAGCGCTCGTGAACACAGACGCATTGAAGACCACAACGCGTCCAAAACCCCGTAAGAAGCAGCGCACCGTGTCCCCACAACCATCGACGTCTAAGCAACCGAGTAATCGCAATCTAATAACAGAATCTTCCCCTTCCTCCCCCTCCTCTTCAGATGATATCGAGCTCATCGATCCGCCACTTAATCCATTCCCGTACCGTCCACCGAGAAAGATGAGGGCATTCGAGGGTCGCCGCCCTAATGGCAAGGTCCCAGAAAGTCAGGCAAAAGGGAAAGCACCAGAGAGTCAAACAAACGCAAAAGACACTCGCGTCAAACCAAAACCTGTCAAGCCTGTTGCTGCCAAGAAGCTTCCTGTTCCGGTTCCCACTGCTGAAGACCCCTCAAATCATAGTGAACCAGAGCATGAGCCTGAGAAACCACCCCTTAGCCCACATATCTACAAGGAGCTTGAGCGATGGAAGGCGAAGACAAAAGATGTACGTTTCATACTTTCCATTGTTTGGATGAGTAACGCTCATGAATCCATTAGTTGGAGCATCAGCGCGACAAACTTTCGCAGCAACTCGAAGAACTCTTCCAGGTCCGAAAAACAGATGCTGAACAAGCTCTTGATGATCTTACGGTTCTATATGATAGTCGTTCAAAAAGTGAGTACCACCGACTTGGCAGCATTCTAGCTAAACTAAGTCCTGAACCTCTCCTTTGTACTATCATCATTCCTTCAGCACAAGAGTCCATCATATCAGCCCTCAAAGCAGAACTTGCCAACAAGTCGCCCTTCTTCCGGACATCTGAACCTGAGCCTAATCCTCCGTCCAGTTCGACACACCCACCCCCCAATTCGAGCACTTTAACCATTCCTCACTTCCTCACTCGTGCTGCAGCTGATGCCGAACAGCGCACGCTGAACGATGAGCTCGCACACATGCGGGACAAACTCGCAGCTAAGGACGCAGTTGTTGAGGAGCGTGAACGGCGAATTTCCGAGCTTGAGCAGAGTGGTACGTCTTTTGCACTGGTGGGTTCTTCCCATAGTGATGCTGAATCGTTTGTGTGTATGTAGTGAAAGATATCCGCGTTGAACTTGATGCCGAGATTGCGCGCTCAAAGCAGCTTCTCGCACGACAACCACACGCTCACACCAAGACCCTCTCCACAGATCCAGACCAGAAACACTCTGCAACTATTCAATTCTACCAGGATTTTTCAAACCTCTTGGTCTTGAGCGTCAAATGGGAGCCGCGCGAGGGCGTGGAAGACGACATTGTGCATACGTGTGTGTATACATATGTCGCGACGGTGAAGGATGAAACCGACGCATGGGAGCATGTCGAGAGGTGTAAGTTTTGTTCCCCCTTATTTTTCCTCCTTCCATGCGTGCCTACCTCATTGATCCCAAAAATCAGCAATATCCTTCTCCCTCCGTGCCTACACCGAGCTGGAAGATCCGGAAATGGACCGGCGCGTCAAATATACCCCTCTCGAGCTTGACAAATTGAGCGATGACTTCAAGGAACGCCTTGGCTTCCTAGCGAGCGGGTTTACATTCCCGCATAAACAAGCTGCGCTATTTTTAGGGAGCCTGACGCGCCAGATGGAAACTGCCTTTGAGAATGAGAGAACGGGGAGTGCAGATGACGAACATGAGGAGAGGAGAGAAGAAGTCGTTGATGTGGACGATCTTTAGTACTGATACGGGGGTGAGCCACTCATCCACAGATGCATCGATGTTTCCGAGTCATTTGGTTTATGTACACCCCACATTACCCCACGGCGATACCCGTTATGTATACTTAAAGTATATACATGATACACCTGCGTTGTGACTTAAACACAAAGGGGTGTGCGATAATGTTCTGTACCCTACGTTATTTTTAAAGGGCCCTGAAAGGGGAGCTGTTGACAGTTTGTAGGCTCATGTAAGTGGCTTGCGCTATGCTACTGGATGTCATATGGGCGGAAATGGTCACCGATTGCTATTTTACAGCTGCCGGAATGACAGCGGTCCAGATTTCCAGACATGGTAAGAATAAAGAATAAGGCAGAGCGTCAGACAAGGCCATCTTGAGGCGCTTCGCGCGCCCAATATCACAACAACCAGGACCCTTTTGTTTGTCAAACTCTACAAGTAGATGAATTTAGCGGTGAAGGCAACAAAATTATGTAAATCCGGTCTATCAGGATTTTAGCTGTAGTCAAAAGCCGCGGAGTTTTAAAGTTTTGTGCATTTCACTGTCAGTAGGAAATTTGACCTCATAGCTGTAATGCCCCGCCTTGATCCTATTTCAAGCGACGATGACGCTCCCGAAGCAGTTTCTCACTCTGTTTCCAAACAGAATGCTAAGCGAGAGAAGAAAACCCTTCGTGACTTCGAGGCGGAAGAAAATGCGCGGAAGAAAGCACACAACCGGGAAAGAGATCGGAAATTGAAGGAGCGGGCGGTTGTCACGCGTCTAGGGAAGCTTTCAGATAATCCAATGCGGAAGGGAAAGCGGAAAGCTCCAAGGGAATCTAATGTCGACAGTGACGGGTCCTCCAGCGAAGAGGATGATATTCTTAAGGATGACACGTTGGAGAAGCGAATGCGCCGCGCAATGGAGGACGCTGCTGCTGAAATGGATGGGAAGATGACGAGGATGGCGCGGCGAGCTCGAAAATGTGATAGACGGAGGGTCAGGTGACAGTGGAATAGATGAAGAGATGGCAGAGTTCGATGCTGAAAGCGGGCTAGAAGAGGATGATGGAATGACGGATGGCAGTGAGGACGAGGAAATGACAAATAACAGTGGGGATGAGGAGATGACGGATGGCAGTGAACACGAATCAGAAGACGAAGACCGACCTCCGTTAACGAAGTCATCGCCCAAGGGACAATATCTGGACGATACGCTTTTCGCGTCTGCATTTGCTTCACAAAGTGCGCACGCGATGACAGATACTACTGCAACCAAGTTGTTACAAAAAGTACAACCATCGAGAAAACGGCAGCGACGTCCACTCGCACGCGCCAAAGACCTTCTTGTCGGGTGCGCACCTCGATTGCTGTACTGTGAGCTTTCTGACTGGTCCACTCTACAGAACTCGTACTATCCGTACCCTACCAAATTCACTTGGATCCAAAGTTTATTCAACAGCTCACACCATCCCATCACAAAGAATACGCAAGTTTATTAATCAAAGCCTCGCTATTAAAGGTCGGCTGGCGTCTGCTAAAGCAAAAACACGAGGATGGGAGAGACGGCCAGGTGAGTCGTGGTCTAATATTGCTTTCACTCATGCGAATCAAAGTTCAGCGAACATTGGCGTGATGAAATGGACTGGGGCACCTGCTGGTTTTGTCCGCAACAAAAAATAATAAATTGCGCCTACGACGATTAAATCCAAAGACAAATTCCGGATAATGGCACCTGTTGTAGTCAGGAATCACTCGAAATATGGTGAAGATGGATATCTGACTGTTCATCCCAAGATACTAAAAGACATTGGCTAAGTCATTGCAACTCCGCATTTACCATACGTTCGCAATGAATCGTTGTATCTGAGATATTTCATGTAAACGTGTCGTGGCTTCGCACGGACCTTGCTTGGACTGCAAGCATAGGCCTGACTAGCAAGTCATAGTTGTTTCGCTAAATTCATGGAAATTAAGAATTTTTGAACCGATGGTTGTCAACTGGTGACTTGGTGTAGTGCATACTATAATGGCTGTAGCATGGAGGATGGGCATCGAATTCTGGCACATTGAAAGCGCTGAAAGCTCCGCAGTTCATCGGCAAACAAGTACTTGAGAGATTATTAATTAGAGCTGTGCAGCGCATGCTTCAAGTTGTCAGTAACTGGTCTGGCAGCAGTTCTTCTCCGGTCCCCATCATTGCATTTTTATCAGGAGAAACTCCGGATTTTGTCAAGCGCTCACAATCGAGTTCCGAGCGATGAAAGTACTCACCATTGTCACGATCGCCTACGAGTATTTATCGTTGGTCAACCATAGAGCCCGAGCCCTCCGGAAGTGGGTCGTACAACCCAGTGGCTCTGACATTAGCTGGTTTCGTATCCGTATGATCCGTGACGACGGAATCAAGAGGGGCTTTGTGGAGTGGGCATAGTACATGCGAAGTCACACACATCATCTCCCTGAATACAGGTGCTGATGTTCATGTGCTATGCGAGTAAGGATGATAGGGTAGGGGGAGGTGTCAACCTTGAGAAAGCCTCGGAGACCAGATGAATTAAAGGCCTTTTGACTGATTGGAGATAAATAAAATTAGGACGCCGAGCCGATACTCCAAATACACAGTACTCACAATCCGACAAGTCCTTGTAATAGCTATTGCCGCTGGCAGTGCAACTCGTGGGTGTTTTAGTGCCAGTTGGCGATGCCGTAGTCGTAGTGACAAGACTAATTTCTCCGCCGTTACGCGTACCTTTGCTGCCAAACGTTTCTGATGAGCCGATAGCTCTTCTCGAAGGCACGGCGGGCTCTGATGCGCACTGCCTGGTACTGGTTTCGACTCATGCTTCATCAAACGAATATAATATACGTCGTGAGCTCCACATGCATCACAGTCGTATTCAACCGGTGTAGGCGCTGAGGGGACATGATGCCAGAAGTCACTGTGAATCTTGGGGGCGAGTCTGGCAGTGAGTTGAACTAGGCTGAGTACGGTTGATGGTGCTGGTGGTAAAAACTGGTGGTACATACTGGTATTTGTGAGTCGAATGTGCCAAGTGAGATCCATATTTCACCGCCACGACTATTAGCAGTACTACAGCACTGGGCAGACTGCGATAGTAATAAGCACGACTCGGAACTTCAATTGAACGGAGTCAACGGACTCGGACCTCCGAGTATTCTGATGCCGTTGAACGTTAAATGTGAAAATCTAATAGTATTGCAATATCACTCAAGGTAGACCTTGCGCGCTTTCAGCAAACGTCACGTGATAGGCGTAACAAAAGCAATAAATCTATGTAGGATGTTCGTAGCGACAAGATATTAAAAAAACAAAAACGGAAGAGTTGTAGTGTATGTACTTCTCAACGAGTTGTCTGTTTTAGAATTATTATTTGTGCAAAATTGAAGGAGGAGATGGCAACACAAGCAAGATGCAAGGTTTACATTCCCAGTGGCAAATGCAGTGATCACAAGTGAAGTCACAGTAAGTCACATTTTGCTTGTGTTGCCATCTCCTCCTTCAATTTTGCACAAATAATAATTCTGAAATGGACGACTCGTCGAGAAGTACAACTCTTCCGTTCCTGTTTTTTTATATCTTGTCACTACGAACATCCTAC
Source organism: Suillus spraguei (assembly GCA_016800925.1). Taxonomy (NCBI): domain Eukaryota; kingdom Fungi; phylum Basidiomycota; class Agaricomycetes; order Boletales; family Suillaceae; genus Suillus; species Suillus spraguei. The sequence continues at coordinate 20,847 of JABCPU010000036.1, read as the reverse complement.
ATACATTTATTGCTTTTGTCACGCCTATCACGTGACATTTAAGGCCAAGGTCTACCTTACTACTACCTACAGGTAAGGCTCCAACTGTTTAGTTTATGTCTACGATTTTCGAGTAAATAGACATAAACAGTAGGTAAACGTATACTAAACGGTTTAAACAGTTTATAGACCACGAAAAATTGAGTGTCTACTTGTTGAAATCAAAGAGGCCTTGCTGGATCCATAGTTTCGCGCACATCGACTGTGTCACTGTGGCTGCCACAAGGGAAGACCGCTGGTCAGTACACAGGTGCTGCGACTTCGAAAAGAGTTGTTTGACGGGAGAGATGGCACCTGGAATGGCAAGAATGTCGCGTGTGATGCATGAAATAATCAGAAATTCATGAGAATGATCCTTCACAGACAGTGAGTTGATGAGTCTACTAGAAAACAACAAAGATCTACCTTCCACCATGTAAGAGGTGCATTCATGGCATTCATGTCCTTGGCACCCTGTGCAAGCATTGCATAGCGCTCGAACTCAGACTGGATGGGTACTGTTGAAGTTGTGGGATGTGGGTCATCAGGACGCAAATTAATGATTGAGGAGAGAAAAGAATCTTCATCATCGAGAGACACTGATGGTAGTGGCAAATTAGATGTTGGGGGAGCTGCTGCTGCTGTGGCAAGTTCATATTCATTAATGAAACATTCAAAAATGATTGTTGCTTGATTGTATGCATCATTGCCGAGGTTACAAAACCATGCAAGACAGAGCGCTGGATGACAAACTAAAGTACACAGGGCACACACTCAGTAATGTGTTAGTGTCGAGGGAATACCACTTAACTTGTTGCGAGTATGTTAAGATGGTTGTTCCAAGACATGCAAAAGTAATGGTGAAGTTTGTGCAAGCCAACTGTGCAAGCCAGTCGCAGTTTCTGGCTGATTGTTACGAACTGGGGTGGCGTCACCAGCGACAGTGAAAAGACACAGACGGTCTGCTGGGAAGTTCTACAATGTCCAGACAAGGACAAGGTGAGAGTACAAGGAACACATTCTGAGTACTATCAAGGGTTCAGCCTCAAAGACAAGTCTAAGAGGTTCTACAAGAATAGAGACTAAGGCTAAGGAGAGCTTAGACTTAGAGACGACTAAAGATTGGAGATCTTTAGCGAAGAGGAATCCAGGTAAAACCCAGTAAGATTAAAGTGAGGAATCTACTACAAGTACACTGTGCTTATATAGGTACATATGTGCGCACAGACTAGGTAACCATGGGGATATAAGTGCATATCCTAATAAGGAAGGCATGTATCATACAAGCATGTTGAAATGCATGAGTCAGATATAAGAGTACGTGTTTAGCATACATGTATGCTAAACCAGCTGAGTCCGAGAATGGAGTCGTGGGGAGTCATGACATCACATGATATGATGTATCGATGACATACTAGTTGAATCATGCAGTCACGTGATGTCTGATGGAAGTGGAAGTGTCCGAGTGATAAGCTCCATATCATGTGATATATGAGAATAGGAAGGAAAATGAATAGGGGCACGTACGACTGTAACACTGATGGCAGTGTTTGACATAGTGGATGTCAGGGCTGACTCCATCCGGCGATACATCGGAATAGCCCAAGGCAAAGTGGGAGTGTTTGAGCGAGACATGTACAATGTCACCTTCATGAATACCTGTGAGAAGTCATCATTCAATTTCTGAAAGCCTGAAATATGAAATGCGAGGCTCACTTCAAGAATGTCTGTGAGTTGCCTGAGAAATATCCACTCTTGGTTAGTCAAGTATAGTTCGTCACGAAGCTCTTTCTTTTTGAAGACTTATTTCTCAATTGCCTTCAACCAGCTGAAGTCAATATGTGCGAAGTCTGTAAATCTATTTAACACACCTCGCAAAGCATAATAGCTCTTTGGATCATAGCATGGGTATAGTTCCATCAAGTTGCAACATCACGAATAACCATCAGAGCGCACAGCATCTTCCCTGATGGTGCTTTTGTGCTTTCAAAGGCCTTGCTCACAAGAACACGGAACCTCTTGCGTCGCTGAGGAGATGACACAATTTTTTTTTACAATTTCATGAAGCTAGTAGGACAACAAGTTAGATAGTGTCAAACAACTAATTGGACTGGTCAGTACTCACCTTCTTTACAGGACTCAATCCAGCAAACACATTCAAAAGCTTCTCGGCCTCGTCATCAAGTTCAAGATCCTCAAGCTCGAGGATGCCATTTGCATCCAAGTTTTTATCACCATTATCTCTGTTTGTCTCCTGCTCAAACTCTTGTAAGTCACTGTTGTCATCTGGATCATAATGAAAAGGAAAATGCTTATTTGGGACAAAGTAGTCCTCTTCGTCCGGGTCCTTCGCTTCATCCAGACTTGCCAGCATGGCTTGGACAATAAGGTTGACAACATGTGCCATGCACTGGATTCATGCATTGGCTTTGTGAAATTGAATACTGTAACAATATTGAAGCAATTTGCCAGTTGCATGAGCAAATGTATCACATGATGATGCATTGTCAAGGCAGACTGCGAGAAAGTATTGACGACATACAGTCAGGACATGTAAACACAAGACAAAGTGCTGAACTTATTTTATTCAAGCCCCTGTGGGTCGCAGCAGTCTGGATGAATGCCTTCGCAGCATGAATACCCTCATGCTCCTTGTCTTTGATATGATGGAAGTCAACAAGATGCTCGCATAACTCCCAGTCGTCGTTGATGAAGGAAGCTATTGTACCGGCAAAGGTAAACACCATCTGTTTGGTTGTCCAGTTGTCAGTTGAGTATGATATCTTGGATTTGACAGCCTATGTTGTGTGAGCACTGATATCTGAGCTTGGATCAATGTACACTGCTCACTGTTAGTTCCTTCACTAAATTGGCACAAAGCTCGATGAAGATTTTTGCTACCATGTTGGACAGTGGTACCACTAGGGAGTGTCCATCTGACCTCCAAAAATTGAAAGAGCCGTACAATGCCAGGGGTTTCACCAGTTGTCCAAGGCAGGTCATCATTGATAATCCAGGCAACAAAGTGGCGCAAGAAACCATCTTTTGTTGCAAAGACTGGTTTTGTACCTTTTGCAAAATAGCCATCCATAATTTTTGCACTCATGGCCACTGAACCTTTTGCAGGAACCAAAGTGGATGTTTCATTAACAACATTCAAGTTCTCAGGGGATGTTTCTCACTTATTGGCATGTGCTTGGTGAGTGTGCATTGACAAATTGCCAAGACATGGCTGAGGTTTCTGGTTCTCAAAATCTGTGCACCCAGCAGTCCGTGGAACAGAGTGTGTCCTACACATTGTGTAAGTCTTTTCATTTGAATTTTGTCACAGCTTACACATCACAGTATCGACATTTAAATAGCCAATGTTTGGACTTTGTTCCCTGCTCAATAGTTGTATGTGGAACATGCCAATGAAGTCGGGTACGGCCCTTAGGCCCTTGCTTGGCTCCAATCCTTATTTCCTCCTCTTGAACTGCCCGCAGGGCGCTCTGACCATCAGATTCCTCTTCCAAAGAGACTTCGACAACTTCCAAAGTGTTGTTGGAGCCACACAAGCCTTTTTACTTCTTTTCTGCTTTGCGCCTCCTTTTGTCCGATTCTTGGATGACTTCTTACCAACCGGGGCTGGTACACTTGGACTTGCATTTGATTCTAAGTCTGATCCCACAAGCTTCCGTTTTTTCTGAAACATTCATCTCAGTGTAGATTCATTGTCATACAGGTATGAGCTCACTTTGTGACTAGGTAAGTTATCTTCTGACTCGATGATCTCATGTCCATCTTCATCAATAGCATACAGCCGAATTGGTGATTCTGACAATTGTCTGGGCTTGCGTGGCACATAGTCTTTGTCGTTGTCATCATCACTCAAAGCTAATCAAATGTTTGTAACTGCAGGAAACCAAAAGCTTCGACTTACCCTGGTTTTGTTTTGTGCCTTTGGTGGACAGTGCTGGTCCTGGCAGTGTTTTGGGTCCATGCATATTGTTAGTTGCCGTTTTGTTTCCCAAAGACCTGCAGGTGAGTTGAAACAGTGTACTTGTGCTACAATGCTCATACACATACAACAGGTAAATGATTTCTTGAATGAGGCATGTAAGTTTCTTCTCCATTAATTCATGCATGAAGCATGCATCATTAAGATCGAGACTTTTCAGATATGTGCAGATAGCACCCATGCCCAGTGGTCCTCATTGGGGTGATGAAGACAACCCTTGTCATCCCGACAATCCTCACCAAAGAGAATATCAAAACGACGGTTAAAGGTATGCCAAGGATCCTTGCCAGTCACTGTTGTAGTAACATGGTGAATAAGGTCTCCTTCAATTGCTTCCGGGACCGTGCTAGAGAGGGCATCACATAGCAAAGGGAGATTTTCAATGAAGATGCGAACTTTGTCCAGACTTTCACTGGTATGATGAGACTCAGACATGCCTTGGTGCAGTGGCAGGGGAATGATATGTTTGGGCCTGGATTTTTTTTGACACTTCGGGTCCTGTTAGCAAACTCTCATATGATATTTTTTGACACCAGGTAGTCAATATCTCAGCATCGCGTCACAAACTTAGGTACCCTAGTAAACAGTTTATATGTATCATACTTACTGTCTATGCTGGCGGGAGTAAATAGACATAAACACTATACAGTTTATACAGTTTAAAACAGTAAGTAAATTGAAACAGTTGGAGCCTTACCTACAGGCATCACCAAAATTACCAAATCCAGACATCACATGACATTTTGAAATTTCTGATGCCATCAACGACACCTGCCTGTGATATCCGACATTTGAAATAGCGTAGTGACAGGATGACATCAAAAATACCATCTGTCAGGCACAACTCATCCAGTAGAGTAGCTGTCAGACATATATCAGATAGATCCAGCTAGATGCAATGTATTGTATATAGGAATATAGGACGAAAGTGAGCAAAAATTACCAAAGTCAAAGTAAATGTCTAAAGAGCACCATAGCCTTCGTTGGCAAGTATGTCGTCATCGAGTACCTTGCCGTACTCAGCTGTAATGCAGTCTTCCACATCCTCCCTCAAGATATTGTCCTCATCCTCGTCCTCGCCCTTGCCCTTGCCCTCATCCTCATTACTAGAGTTCTTGTCAGCCTCGACCTCCTCAACACCATCCTCTTCATTTAGATCTTCAGCAACACTGCCTTTGTCTTCCATTTGAATATCTTTGTTGGGTTCAACATACTCTTCGGCAATGTGTCTTTCACACTGCAAAATATCATCCCACTCTCGCATACCCTTGTGACCAACAGCACTGCCTCGGAATCTCATGAACATATCTTTGTCAACAAACCTAAGTAAGATCTATTAGCAGTTAGATCGTGAATCAAACATTAAACCCACATGTTCACATAATAGAACCACCAGTCAGGGTCTGCTTCATGTTGGCCAATCATTACTTCGGCCATTTCTTTGGGACAGCCAAATGAGAATGCCAGAATAATGTGCACGCCCCAAATGACGCAGTCTGGATCAAGAAATCCATATGCATCAGTGCTTTCATTGTCAAAGAACTGGATGCGCTGGAGCCTCTTTGCAGCAAATCCTGCTGGACTGTCATCGTGTCTGAACCATTGAACAAAGAGAATGTCCATCCGCTTAGGATGGGACCGTATTGCATCTGGAGTTTTATAATGTTCCACATTAATGTGGAATATTTTGACGAGGCGAGCATACCAGTAGGGATGAGTTTGTTCTTCTTCATGTGACATGACCATGAGGTCAGCACAAGTGCAGGGGTTAATAGAATCTTGCTCACGTTGAAGATCATACATTGTGTAGTTGACCCGAAAATGCTGTGTTTGAATAGTTCATTGTCAGTAATAAGAACAGAGTTTCGCTCTGCATCAGTGAACTCATGCTCATCGCCATCATATGTAAGACCTTGAACACGTGCATATAAGTGGTCTTTGAGGTGGGGAAGAAAATTCTATTTGACATCATCAAATACAATGTTTAATGAAAAAATAGAAGCACATACATTAACAGCTGGATCACCTTGTAGCTCACCCAGCCATGCTGAGAGGTCATAAGTTGAACGAGCAGATTTGGCGATGTGGTAATGGTCAAAAGGTGAGGTCCGCACACGACGAGGTCCACCAGTACCTTGCTGAGCTGCAAACTCTGCCCAAGCATCGATAACCTTTGTACATAAGCATTCAATAGCATCTTGTTTTGCAATGCTTGTGGTTGTAGTTGCTTTAGTTTTTGGGGTGCGAGGATAATTTCTCTTGAGTCATCGGTGTTGTAATTCTCCCTGCACCAGAGTTAAATACTTCATGGTCAGGAAGTCAAGAAAACTAAACTCACTGGCTGCATACTATTACTGTCTGTTGTCCCTCTCATTCAGATTGTGTTAGGGTAGTGCCAGAGTGCATGAAACTTCTACATCTGGATATTAAGCTTTTTTACCTTTGGCCCGCCATGTGATGCACTTCCTCTATTATTAGCTAACATGCCCTGCTTTGCAGCCAGTGCAGCTTGCTGATGCCCTTGAGCCACGTGTTTGTGTGGTAATTCTGTTGTTATGTAGACTTCACAGGTGGTCTGTTTGAACTTATGAATGGTCTTGCCGAGGATGACTGTAGCAGCATCAAAATTTTTTTAAGTGTCTTCAGTATGTAGACGGAGTTTTGCATAAGCCTGCCAGGTAGCAAGGTTGAATAAAAGGTCTAGAATTAAGTTGTCATTGTCAGGGTCTAGAAGTAGTCCATCGAAGACTGGGATTGTGCACTGAAATTAAATTGCATATGAAATGAAACATGAAATAAAATACTGACCTGCAACAGATACTAAATGTCATATACCATACTTCTAATCTCAGATCCGATCAATTATATTTCCATCCAGTCCACAGATCCTGTCCGGATCACCCATCCAAATGTGCCCACTTCTCGCACTCTGACTCCCTTGTGGATATCTGTGTCTATCTCCTTTCGTCATTCCTCCTGTTTCTGGTATCCCGGCTGTGTATGTTTCCGTCCTGTGTCACTGATCCGTTACCTGTGTTTCATTTCCGACTCGTGCTTACAGTATATAAACCACTTGTAGATCTCTGTAGAACCTTAGTTCGAATATCATCTTAGATTCTGCTCATTCTGTTTCCTCTGGACTTGAGTTACTTTCCGCTCTAGTCATCTTCCGAGACTTGGGATTGATTCCTTTAGTCTACATCTCCAACTCTATCTTCAGATAGTCTACCTCTGTTAGTTTCTAGTCAGGAACTCATTCCGAAGCTAGCCTTAATCCTCGTTCCATCTCTACGCTCCGGATAACCTTCAGACATATCATATCCAATACCTTCGGATGTATCATATCCGATATCTTCAGACGTCCGGATCCGTCACGCAACTCCTTCCAGATCTTTGGACGTATACCTACCCTCTGAAATAAGGAGCATTACTCGGGAAAGGGGCACAGTGCACAAACTGAGGCCAAAGCCCTTCAGATCTTTCACCCTTTGAGTATGGTCTTAACACTAAAGGTCCATGAACAGCAGCCATAATGATGAGTGGAACAGGTGGTATGGTGTCATGAAGGTTGATCTAAGGGAAGTGAAGTCGCTGGGTCAAGATTAGCCTTGTAGATATGTTCGAAATATGGAGAAGCTGAGAACACACTGATTTTTGCACAACAGGAATACAATCTGCAGTTAAATGGGAGACATAAGATGTGATGGCTTCAGGTGAGGTGCGCACTGAACTAGTGAGAGAGGAGTGTTCCAAAACCAGAAATTTTGAGTTTAAAGTCAGTTGCTATTTCCCAGAAATAAACAAAGCATCAATGATGCGTCAAACAATATTTCATAAGACTTAGAGGCATAGTGTGCTTTTGGTGGGACAAGAAATAGAACTTGAATTCTGCTCTTAGTATTACAATTACAACGTACAATGAGATAATTCATACAGAGCATGTCCATAAAAAATACAAAGTGCAATGAATGTGTAACAAAATGAAAGTGGGGGTGACAACACAATGAGATGAGATGTGAAAATACTATGTAGTTTCATCAATGGCTACCACATCAGCAGGTGTAATCTTGAGGTTCTCAAAAGCTGAGATCAGCCATGAAGAAATGTCTTGGTAGCCACAAGGCCAGTGGGGGGGCCAAACGGAATCTGCGTCTCCAAAGAAGTGACCATGACTGAGCTTGCATTTTTTTGAGGTAAAATCCTTCCTGACTCCAGTGAGCTTGACTGGAGTTGCAGTGAAGAGATAGGGTCATCTCTGAATCAAGATGAGACAAAATGAATTAAACACTTGGCCAAAAAAAATACTCAGTCTTGGAGGTTGTCTCCTTGGAGACAAACATCCATCTGGGTCGTCTTCGTGCTAGGCGAAGAGCTAAAAAGATAGAATGTGAGTCTGTACATAACAAGCAAAAAAAACATACATCTTGCGAGTCTTTGAGTTTGATGTCTCCATATCACTGGCCATGTCTTCGACATACATGAATCTGGACGCATCTTTTAAATGCAATATAAGGGTCTGTATGCTTAACATAAGTAAACCAATGCAACTAGAATTCAAAGTGATTACTTACCATGGGTCCTGGATGGGTTGGCATGAACTTGATTGTATATGTTGGCCAGTCTACAGATTTTCAACATTCATGAAGATGTGATTACCACCGATGTTGACTTTGTCACTGCAGTCCACAGGTCTGAAATGGAGAGGAGCACTAATATGAGGCATTACAATATAGGGTATAAGATTGAGAGTTATCAAAGTGACAGTACATGTTAGCCTAATATACCTACTAAAATTCCAGCAGAGCCCAATCTAATAGGAGCCAAACAAAGGCAAGTGTGTCAATATTATTGATAACCCTCACATGTCTTTATCACTGATTGTTATCTTTCTGTCCTACACCATGTCCTGTTGAAAATGTGCTACCTCTGTTTCATCGCATATCGAAGCAGTCTCCTCTAAGAAAGATCTCTAAGAAGTCTCCAGGCCAAAGAAAAGGCAGTGTTCATCAGATGATGACAAGAAAGGGATGTAAGTATATTTATCACCATTTTGTTTGGATGATGCAATCACTAATAATGTGTCAATTCAGGAATATGGAGTCTGAGACTGATCCTCATGAAGAGTTTCTGGCTGCATCACATTGTATAGTGTGATGTATTGACGTGTTCTGTAAGACTAAACAACTCATCAATGTAGGTCTAGCTCTGCAGCAGCCAATGCTGCAGAGAATGGAGAGTTATCGGAAGACAAAGACACCCAGGTTTGTCGCGACAAGTGACTGTCAAAGATGTAAGTCAGTGTCGAATCTTAGTGTGGACTGATTTTAATTGCTTCATAGATCACCTAGGGTCCAAGAGTGATATAAGAGGAACTTCGCTCATTTGCTTCAATTTGCTTCAAGTTTGAAACCTCTGCTTGGCGATCCTTGAAAAGCCTCAGAACTTAATACTATCATCAAGAAGGTAAGTACATGCGCATATATGTGCATGTTTTGCACTTATTTATGCCATCAGATGGATGCTACTATCTTGGCTACTCACTCTGATGACACCTCACGTCTGAAGAGTCAAATCGGTCATTACACAGCCTTAACACCAAGGACCATCTAATATGTCCAGCTATATATGATGGAAGTGGTTCGTGGATCCACTTTGGTATCAACCACCCTATTCTAGCGCATTTTCTCTGTCCGGTCAGGGAACTCAAGAGATTTTCAGAGGATGCCAATAAGTGAGAATTTGTTTAAGTTCACCTGACATTAGTCTAACATTCCGCAGGGCACTTAAAGATATTTGGTGTGGCAATGTTAACTTGACCGCATTTGCACTTCCTGCATTTCTGTGGTCCAGTGACCCACCAGGCAGGGACTATGATGACGATAACATGTTTGAAGGCATGTTTGATGGCTACCTATTGGAGTGAGTAGGCTTTTTTTTATGTATTTGTTTTAGATTGATATTTATTTGTTTATTAGACTATGCGACACATTTTTACAAGCCCCTCAAGTGCATATGGGGGGGAGACACGTGCAACACGCACATGCAATGCTGCTCTACACATATGACCATGGTGGAAGCAGCCCATATCGCCTATGGCTGCTTACAGGTTCGATTACTTCAAACTTACATACTGACGAGTTACTGATTTTTATTCAGGTTCATTTCAGTATCAGCGCTAAGAATGCCTGGAACGAAATTGATGGTGCTTTCAACTACCAGGACTTCTACAATAACATCATTGAGCTCATTGAAGATTCACCTGATCCGGATTGAAAAGAAGAGCTCCTCAAAGCTTGGAATGTGTGAGGTTGTGTTATATTCTTAAATGTTCCCATTAACACTTATTTATTTAAGAAAATTGTTCAAGAATGAGGAAGGCCATGACGGCAATAGTACTCAAGATGATGCCAAAATCTCTGGCTCTCGTGAAGACAGAGATAATGACCTAGCAAGAGTCTGCACTCAGATGGCAGTGCTGTCATACATGGTATGAGATTCATACCAAGCTAATATATAAGAAGGAGTGATAGGAAAGATCCAACAGTGCATATTATATCTCTAAGTTGTCCTATATTTTTTTGCTCACATATTTTTTTGCTCACACTTTGATTGTCTTTTATATTTTTTTACTTTACTTTACTTTGATTTACTTCCTTCATATTCTATCCCCTTTCATTTTATTCCAGAACTTTCTATTCTCAAAATTGATGATTTATAAGACTTTCAGACTTGACTCATCATGTTTTGTCATGATTTATCATGCTTTGTAAGATCTTTGTAAGATTTGAACTTTATTTGTAATCTACTTAGTAAAAAGTATGAGTAAGCTCACCCAAAAGGCTTGGTTTGTCAGCTTTTGCATGACCAATCCCTGAGATGACTCAACAGCCTTTTGTCATGCTTTGTAAGAATTCACTGTATTTATAATGTACTTAGTAAAATAAGCTGACTCAACACATTAAATAGAAAGGTTTCTTACCAATCTATGTGTAGAATCATGCTTAGTAAGCAGGGCCTCCAAAAGGTATATAAGGAGCCCATTTTCACCTGTAATAACAGCTTCCCACTTTACACTCTTGTCTCCATTCGTGTGAGAACCATAAGAACTGAAAGTGCAGGCATACTAGCCTTGAAGTAAGACTAAGAAATCTATATCTACTCTGCATTATATACTACCTTACAGGGGTTGACTATATAATATCTAACAGCTCTCAGACTAAGCTTTACGTATACAGATCTAAAGACTCTCTCTTTCAATGGAACAGGAGACACGCACTCGGAGAACACGACAAAGTTGAAACAGACTTTCATAGGTTGAAACATGATCTACTAGGGTGAAACATATCTACTATACAACACTACTTCAATTCACAAACTCAACACTTTCACACAGATCTTCAAGAGAAAGACCGTTGAAAGATACCCACCCAAGAACTCAGCACATTATCTCCCACGAAGTAGAAAAGTCAGAGACCATGTACTTAAGGACTGGCAAGAAGTTTTATCCCTGGACAGTTGTGTTGTCACTGTATATGTGTTCTATATAAGACCCTTAAGTAGCAAGACAGCATGTCGCACAGCAAAGGCAGCTCTAGCACATCCTCCTTCTCCCCCACCTTCTGTTTCACCAGCTCGTCCTTCCAAACCAATGCCTTCTCACGAATCAACTCCAGTGCCACCTGCTACTCCCATTCCTGTGCCCAGACAAGTCTCTCCTCACAAGCTTCCAGCTCCATCTGCACAAGCACCTGTGCCTCCTCACGAATCAACACCAGCTCCTTGGGAACCAACACCAGTGCCTCCTTCCAAACGAGTCTCTCCTCGCAAAATTCCAACTCCATCTGCACCAGTACTTGCGCATGCTGAGTCACCCGCCCCCAGTGATCTAACAGGGTTTGAGTCAGACGAGGAGTCTGAGCCCGTCCAGATCAAAGGTAAATGCAAGGCCAAGAAGGGGAGCACTCAAGTCTCCAAACTGAAGCATGGCAAGGCTGCCCATCTGCAGGAGCCAAGCCACAGAGAAGTTCAAGGAAGTAGCTGTCCCCTACCTCATGTATCATCGCACATTCTCCTCATTTGCATTGCTTGCAGACCCTGTTACAAGAACACCTTCTTGCACCCCTACTATCATTTTTCCTCCTATGCGTCGCCATCTACTCTCATCCTGATGAGGCCTCCATCCTCGTCCTCTGCTACCTCGTCTGGCTTGCTATTGTCACTCCCTACCTCACCTATGCTCGCCTCCTTCATCATCACTAACCACGCACTCTTCCGGTACTCTTCATGCTCGTGCGTGCTCCTCATGCCTCTCACACCTCAAATGCCTCTGTCGTGTTCAATGCCTTCATCCACGCTTCAACACGCACTACCACCTGGTTCACACAAACAACCATTTGGCTCAAGGACTACATCTGGTGTCATATTTCCTCTTATCATTTCCTTTGCATTTACCTATGACTCATGCATTGCCTCATTGGCTTGTACCTTTTATACCTTTGGCTCTGCACCTATGACTCCCTTTCGCACATGCATGCATTCATTGGTTCATATGCCTCTGACTCGTCTATGAGCATGTGTCTTCCTATTGGCTATCTGACTTCATACTTAATCTAGCGATACTTATGTATTCGTGCTGCGCTTCAATCTACGTATAAATATGCACAGTTAACCTTTGTACTTCTTTAACTTGAATCTACTTGATCTTTGACCCTGAACTTCCTTTCAATAAGCTTATTGTCTATACTTCGACTTCTTAGAAGCTCATCACTTCTAAGTCTATTCATCATCGTAGAACCTGTCGCTAAGACGTGGTTGTGAGACAGTGCATCGTGCCTACCTCCAACCTGACGCAACTAGCACACTCCGTGCTAGGCGACTGATATGCACAGGCCGCCGCTCTTTATAAAGCACCCATTGCAGACACCGCTCAAGTTCCTTAGTGCCTGGCTAGGTCGCTAACAGACTCCCATGTGTACTTTCATTTTGTCACTGTCATTTGCTACTGTGTTGTACTACTGACCTACTCATAGTTCACTCATTTCCCCATTCTGTTGTCTGCTCTTGATGACCTGCATTCACATACATAGGCTTGGAACTGTTGTACCTCACTACTTTGTACTACCACTAATTCAATGCATTACCTGGTCATATCTGAATGTAATTGCAATGTCTGATGAATCTGAACGAAATTCCAGTGCATTATGTACATAGTAATGTTTGATATATCTATATTGTTACACTACCCTAATGCCAGACTATAGTCATATAGCAGTTGCCATGTAGGAATCGAGTTTCCTAACATTGCCTTACATTGAGAGCTTGGGCTAGATACATATGGCAGGTATGGTGGCTCCATGTCATATACCATACTTCTAATCCCAGATCTGACTATATCCGATCAGATCCGATTGATTCTATTTCCGTCCGGTCCACAGATCCTGTCCAGATCACCCATCCGAATGTGCCCACTTCTCGCACTCTAACCCCCTTGTGTATATCTGCGTCTATCTCCTTTTGTCATTCCTCCTGTTTCTGGTATTCTGGCTGTGTATACTTCCATCCTGTGTCACTGATCCGTTACCTGTGTTTCATTTCCGATTCATGCTTACTGATCCGCTGCGCATTAACTAATAGACTTCCGTTACACTTTGTACATAGCCCTCGGTCCCAGACTTGTTGATTATCCATATTAGATACTTACAGTATATAAACCACTTGTAGATCTCCATAGAATCACTTTCTGCTCTAAGTCATCTTCCGAGACTTGGGATTGATTCCTATAGTCTATATCTCTGACTCTATCTTCGGATAGTCTATCTCTGTTAGTTTCTAGTTAGGAACTCATTCTGAAGCTAGTCTTAATCCTTGTTTTATTCCTACATTCTGGATAACCTTCAGACGTCCGGATCCATCATGCAACTCCTTCCGGATCTTCGGATGTATACCTTCTCCCTGAAATAAGGGGCATTACTCAGGAAAGGGGCACAGTGCACGAACTGAGGCCAAAGCCCTTCAGATCTCTCTCCCTTTGAGTATGGTCTTCGACGCCTTCCCCCAAATCACCATATCCAAATATTTACAAAGGGTATCACTACTCTTTCGCGCGTGAGTGGTACAGAACACAATCAAATTTGCCGTTTCTTGCTCAGCATCATCATTGACACCAGTCTACCTCATAACATGTCCTCCACTCGACTCCTCCGTGCCATTTGTGGTCTGCTAGACTTTTTATACCTCGCTCAGTACCCATCTCACACCTCCGAGACACTGGTCTTACTCAATGAGGCACTCGACCTTTTCCACGACAACAAGGACATCTTTATTGACCTTGGCATTCGGAATTCGTTCAATTTGCCAAAGCTCCACTTCACAGCTCACTACGCTCATATGATTTGAATGTTCGGCACTACGGACAACTACAATACTGAATACACTGAACGTCTTCACATTGATCTCGCAAAAGATGCTTATCATTCTACGAATCACAAGAACGAGTTTGCTCAGATGACGACTTGGCTTGAACGGAGGGAGAAAGTTTTTCATCACGAAAAATACATTCAGTGGAGACTTATTGGTAACACTGCACGTCCACATCAGCCACGTCCCCCCGAAATGACATTTCGTCGTACTCAAACGATGACAAAGCATCCTACAGTCAAGGCAGTCACCACGGACAGGGTTGTCAATGAATATGGCGCCACGCACTTTAACGAATCTCTCACACGTTATGTTGCCAAAGTCACACTTCCTGCCAACACTACCATTACAGCCAGGCAGCTTGAAGATCGAGCAGCCGATATCCACATCCCATTTCGAACACTACCAGTCTTTCACAAGGTGAAATGGCTCTCGGCTGATGTTCGTGGTCATGACGATTCTCCGGTCACTGTTGATAGTGTCCATGCACGTCCTGGACAGTCAGGAACATTTGCGTTCGACAGTGTCGCACCATGATTTGATACTGTGTTTGTTAATGATGGTACAGGTGGTTCACTCAGCACCAAAGGTAAGTGTTCTGAATCGTTCTATTGACTGGTACTCAGTAGCTAGTACTATTCAACAGGATATCGAATTGCGCAAGTCCGTGTTATATTTTCGATCCCTCCCAAAGCCGTCCCAAAACTTTTCCCATCCACATTCCAGCCCCCTCAACATCTCGCATATGTTGAATGGTTCTCTCCCTTCCGCATACCTAACCGAGATCATGGCTTGCACAAGGTTTCGCGCATCATCAAAAACGGAGAATGTATGGCCAGCATTATACCAATCAGCAACATTCGTTGTAGCGCGCATTTGATTCCGCATTTCGGACCTGTGGCTCCTCATGAATGGACCTCTTCCAACATTCTTGACGAGTGTTCATCATTTTATGTAAATACATACATAGATCGATATAGTTTTGTTACACTGCGCTAGGTTGCCAATGATTATTGTTAGCCTGCACTGCGCTATCGCTCTTAGAGCCAGATACTTCAAATTTTGACAGCTGTCAAAAAAGTCTCTAATTTATCTAAGTTTACATGGGAGGGTTTTCCTGATGTGCGCTGCGAATTGCTGCATTGAGGGTCAATAAGCATATGTTTTCCCATAGTGCAGACGATTTGTGCTAACGTTGCAGTCTCGCCTGCTCCGCTGACAATAGGTCCTGCTTGTCGAAAGTCTCCCAATCCTACAAATGTGATTCCTGCAAATGGTATTCCTGGTTTATTGCAGATTGTGTGACAGAGTTCATCCACACTTTCCCAGGCAGCTCTATTGATTACAAGCAGTTCATCCCAAATGATTGCTGTTGCATGTCGAATGAGATCAGCTCGAGGTGAGTGTGGATGAATGGAGCTATGCAAATTGACGTTGTCATTGGTTACAGGAATGCCAAACATATGATGAGCCATACGGCCATATGCAGTGGCACTAAGTGCACTGCCTCCGACAATGACCACAATTTATCCTTGTGCGCGCAGTATTGATGATAGAGCCTTTACTGAGAACATTTTTCCTTGGCCTGATAAGTTTGCTCATTGTAGACTTCGATGGATTGTCTGGGAGGGGATGGCAAGCCGAAATCTCCAAGATGTCTTCCAGAATGAGGGAGCAGACCATCGATGATCTACAGTGTGAATTCATAACCATTGTGTACATTGCCGAGTCTTTGGATGTGGTCGATGGATAGCATTTCTCAAAATTCTGTCCAGAGTGGCATAGCTGCATAGCCTTCCAGTAGAATAGAAATCGTAATTGAGAGGGAGTGCGAAGGGATTCGACAGCTTCTCGTAGTGTGAGATATCCTTCATTTTGGTTCTCAAATAATCCGAGGTCACATGCAGCTTCATGGAAGGTATCGAAAGTATGTCCTTCGACTGTGCGAAGGTCGGTGAAAGAAACTGCAGGTCGATGCTGAAGCAGAGCTCGAAGATGGAAGCGTTCTCCTTCTCAAATTGAAACAGTTTGGATTCGAGCCACTTTTTGTGATCTAATCCGCTTTGACTCGGAGGCTTTGTTTCATGCGACTCCTCTCTTTTGTTTCTCCAAATAGTCATATCGTCTTCTTCTGTGTAGACATAAAGTACAAACTGTTCGAAGCATTCCTCATAGTGAAGCCCAGCAAGTTCGTCTGCATGTAAAAAGTGACGGTTTAAGAGAGAGGTAGACAATCTCTCTCCTCCTTCTTGTCTGAACTGAGGGACATTCGAGCCAGGCAAATGAATGGGAAGGTTCATGACCGACGGTTCTTTCCGCGTGACGTTGAGAATTCGCCAGGCTGCTCTTGATAGTCGCGAACTTCATTCAATGGAATCGGTTCATCGACATCGACATCTTCCTCAATTGCAAAAAGAGCAGTGTCTGGTCCCTTGTAGAGATAGCTGAAGACTTTGGAGGTACACATGCTCACTTGTATTGCTATATTCTAATCGTAGTATACAGAAACTCGAGTAACCTCCATAGCCTATTTGAGAAGAGTCCGTATAACTTTCAAACCCGTGCTTCGCATACTTTGGCAATTCCATATCAGTTGCTGATGTTATAAGTGAATATGGTTCGGCCAAAACCGACTTGGTCCCTGCTGCTATCGAACACAATGTAAAAGCGCTGGAAGAATACGTAGCCATTAATAAAGTCAAGCCCTGCGCCAATGGCTGTTCCAAGGTCTTTAACGACGAGATATATATCATCGGCACCGCCCCCAATCCTCTCATTGAGAGAACGAGGCCAGATTTGCGCATTAGGGATGAGTTTGTAGATACTCTGTGCAAATGGTTAACAAGGGATGTGAGGGCCGACAGAATTGGACGTACCTCGCCAATATAGAAATTCAAGGTATACAGTTGTCTGAACTGTCCGGGGGAAATCTGGAGAAGACCATTCGCCGGATTCACAGTACCGCCGGTTGAATCCTTGTACTTCTCATAGGCATCTATCGAACGCTGATGAGACCACTAATCACTCGCTGCACTCTAAATACACACCTGAGGCAAGGTAAAGAAAGGTGGTACCACAATCCCAGGATACCAGCGCTGTTGTCCAAGATAGTTGTAGCACCGTAGGTGATACTCTGATTGATACCCCAATGATTCGATGAGGGGGGAGTGGTGGTGATATCACTGAAACAAAACAATTACTATCAGTCTGGATTGATCCAGAAGCTGAAGTGCCTTACGTGTATCTGATGTTGTGCTTGTACATGCTAGGGTGGGTTCCACCAAAGGTAAGCTCTCCATGCTTGACTTGATTTGCAGTGATAGGCTGGAAAAAGATACTAACAACGGGCCGTTTAATGGTGCCTTGCGAAATCAGGCGGTCAGTGATAGTCGGAATCGTTCGTCCTGTTAGGGCGCGGGGGCCTGACGATGTAGGCCCGATGCCAAGGACACCGTCAGCGACGACGCCCCGCGAAGTAGAAGCAACACCGATGTCCATCCCGGTGATGATTAACTTCTCAGCTAAAATCATGTTATCATTCCACATAGTTCCTATAGATACTAATTGTAGGTGTTTTCAACATATGATATTGTTGTATGTCATACCTTGGAAGGAGCCATAATGGTAATTGACCACCACAGGGTCTTCAGTGTCGACGCCGCTCAAGCTGACGTACGGAGTCCCGGCGCCAACCCATGTGATCGCGGTAGCGCTGTCGACAATCAAGTCATCTTCAATACTATCTTAGAAGCCGCATGTTGTCTCAGTGTTGAACTTACAGGTTGTGAGGGGATTGCCAATGGCAGCCTTCACGGTGTAGCCTGAAAATGTGTTTCCCAAATCGGCGGGTGACAAAGGAACAATACGATGAGTAGCACCATCAACATCACGTCGGCCATGCGTGCTGTGTGCTCCAAAGGCGGCCAAGCGGGCTTCATCGTGCCGCAAGAGCTCGGTAACATTGGAGAATGCTAGCTTCCTGGTCATGGGAGGGTGATGGGGGAATTGGGAAATTCAACGGGCGATCCCGTGACTGAGAAAGCCAGGAGTGCCAACAAGAATACAACGGAGAACATGACTTACTGGAAAGTCAAATCATACTCGATTATATATGTGACAGCTCACGCGATGGCAATGTTGAGCACCTTAGCCACGTCAGTCTTCCTTGAAAAAGTGATGACGGGATGTGAGTCATCGCGAGTGAAAGGATTCGATAAGAGATGGTTTGCTTTTGATCCTGGCCTGTTCAATTCCTGAATCTCGGTGTGGTCAGGCGTCAGTCAGCACTGAAAAGTGGCGCTCCAAATGTATATCCACAGCAATTTGCTGTGAATTTCAATTGAGAAATTCAAATCGAAATTCAACTTCGGCGTCATGTGACCGGCAGGGGGCAGAATTGTTTGCGACTAATTGTGCCGGTTGTGCCGGCAGAAGTGGCAGAATCGCCATTTCTGCCACCTGGCAGAATTCTCAAAGTGCTACAAAGCTATGTATATGACAATGTATGGTAAGCGTCACTAAGAAACACCATCAGAAGAGCATCAGCGTGTCCACATCCCACCGTTCGTCGTCTTTTGCGCTATGATCAACTACTATGATCTCGTCATCAACAGATTTTGGTAGAAGACCTTGGTCAACACACTCCAACTCCGCAAAATCGTAAACCTGACCTTCCAACACTTCATCCAATCCGTCAATCAGCACTCGTTCCATGGATTCTTTTTCGTGTTCCAGCAGGGCAAATTCTCATCGAGTGATATTGATTCAGGACCTGCAAGATCATCATCGATGTTCTCAGTCTGAGGTGCGAGCGGTGGTGCCCATGCAAAATTGGCTTCTAGATCAGCAGCTATTTCGACATTAATTCCTGGCTGGGCACCAGTATGCATGTGCGCATGACGTCGACGAGTTGGCTTTCCATTAGCCACAGCCTTCTGGGTATGGTAACGAAGATTCGCTCGAATCTTTGCCAGTGCTTCAAGTGTGTCTACCGAGAGATTGCAGCGCTTCGGAGACTGAGTGCTACCCATGTCCGAAAAGAGTCGTTCGACATCAGCGGCATGGGGAACGATGGATAGGAGGGTGATTGCAAGTGCCTTTAGAGGATGTCTGTCAGCGCTGACGGCAAGGCGTTCCCACCATGCTAATCCATCAGCGTGTCCACCTGCAAATGGGGAGTTGGTTGTCACGACCTTGGATGCGAAGGGCATCTGGACAGTGTTCGCAAGACCAGTAGTAGCGTCCAGATTTGTTATCAACCTTCTCGCCACGATTGAAATTGTCAGTTTATAAAGGATGGGACAGACTGCGACGACGTAGTACAGGCTGTACAACTGATTTTTTTCTACTCTACAAGGAAGTGCAATTGCTCTGAATTGATGGAGAAAGCTGGTTACTATGGCTATATAAGGTGAGGAAGTTATCGGGATATTGTTACTTAGCTGCAGTTTGACATTCTGCCGGATTCTGCCAGCCCACCTGCTCGGCAGAACCGGCTGGCAGAAATGGACTTCTACCCACAACACTACCGGCACATCTCACGCGAGGTTTGCCCAACATTTGAGTCTTATAGGTCCGGGCAAACATTTCCGTCGTAGTATTTAGTTAAATTATTTGCTATACGTTCCGATGATATTTATGCCAATATTCTGCATATCTCTATTGGTCCTTCTTTCCGTTGGCCTGCCGCGTAGCAGCTTGCCTTAGAGCCTTTTCAGAATCAATATTGTCACCAGTGGCAGACTTACCCATCACGCAACATTCAATATTGCACTGACACACAAGCAACTTGAAACACGCCTAGTCTCCCTTTTCAGTAAGGTGAGACCTCCGAACTGAAAGCTTGGGCCACTCAATAAGTCACTGGATCAAAAGTTTGCACCCTCAGCTTGCAATTTAAAGACAGCAGCAGAACATCAACATCATCGCTATTAGACTAAGAAAAACTGATGCACGGAGTCACATCAGTGTGGGTATCATTCCAAGCGACCTCTCAACCAGCTAAGAAGGCCCCTCGTCCCTTCCCTTTCCCAAACCCTCCTCTGGGGTATACGGAACCTACCAAGCACGTAAGCATCACTATACAATCAACGCACACCGAACTACTCACAAGTTACCATCCACCAAGAAGACATCCAGAGGCAAAAGACCAAGTTCTGCAGGAAGCTTGGAAATCTCATTGTCTCTGAGGTCCAGTTCCTCTAGTTTCCAATCGGGCACTGAACGGTTACCTTTGAACAGTTCTGCGATGCCCTGGAAAGCATCAAGTGCGTCGATTCTATTACCACGGAGTCTGAGATGCCTGAGACCTTTACGAGCATTGGAGTTATCAGCCAGGATGAGGGAAGACAGAACGTCCTGCTGCAGCGAAGCTGACGTAAGAGCATTGTAAGATAGATCCTGTTAAGACTGTA